>JAQGDQ010000595.1:0-93424 GCA_030141605.1 Tubiluchus corallicola
CCCGTGTATAAGAGACCCTTTTTTGCTCAGAATTTTCACTTTAAAAATAGGGGGTCTCTTATACATGGGAGTAAGTCTTTTCAATAAGATGCATAAATTGTGACACTAATGATTTTAAAGAAATAAGTGCTCTACAACTGTTTTATTTCGAATAATTATAGTTTCCTTTCAATAAATCTTCTCCATGGCTAAATTCTAATGATAAAATTAATGTACCGGGTAAGTTATTATTTTTTTAAATGTCTCTTTGGTATTGGAGAGAAATCGATTGTTCTGCAGCCAATCAACGCATCTGCATAAGCTCTCTGCTTAATTTAATGATTTCTATGATGAATAAAGTTATTCATTACCAAAAAACTTTTTTCCAGAATTTTTGCCTAAATTCGTTGGCGATATCTTCTATGGAATTTATTTAATTGACTTCGTTCGTTCAATGTATGGTCGGTAACTAGTCGGTAATTGATCAATTGACTATTTTTCCTTCATGTTTCAATGACATTTTCTTGTGGATTTAATAATTTTTTATGATTTTATCATCTTATATCCTATATTATTGAAACAACTAAATGTTTTATTTGTGGTGCGAGGAACGTTTAACATACACTTCATTATGCTAGTCATCGGTTTTCTGATTCGAGTTGTTGTTAGTTATGATGAAAACAGTACGGGAAATAGTCACTACTAACAGCTTGTTAAAGGGTTTCAGTAGACATAACTTTTCGCCGTTTGTTCATTCACGGCGCCTTCTGGTCTCAAGCGGAGATGGATTGAATGTATTAATGGAGACCTTAGAGAGAAGAGCATAAATGAAGAGATGGTCAACAACAGGAATGCATGGAGAAGACTCATTCACAACGGCGACCCCGCATGGCGAAAAGCTGGGAAGAAGAAGAAGTTGTATGATACGCAAATACGTGCTTGAACTGTTGGTGGTGACTGTATTTCCCCGCATGAGGCTTCGTCTGTAAGCTCCCCACTTACTGTACTGTACCTGCATCCCTGGCATAACAGCAACGGCAAACTGATTAAACATTCTGGGAAATGCAGTGGAGGGGCAGGTCAAAGGAAACCATTAGGCTAGCATATTAGTGTATGTTAAACGTTCCTGCTTACAAATAAAACGATATTTAACATGATTGTTTCTATGTATATTATAGGACAAAAGTGAACTAAGATGATATAAAAGTCGTAAAAGTTTATTAGTCACACGAAAGTGTCTCATTGAAGCATGTGAAGGAAAAATATTGAATCAATTATGCACAGCTATTTGAGTCAATTACCGACAGTTTACCGACTGTACATTTGAATAGAAGAAGCCCGGACCAGGCATTTTTGAGTCAATTAAATGATTACCGTATTTTCCCATGTATAAGAGACCCTTGTGTATAAGAGACCCCTTCAATTTTTAGGCAAAAATTCTGGAAAAAAGTTTTTTGGTAATGAATAACTTTATTCATCATAGAAATCATTAAATTAAGCAGAGAGCTTATGCAGATGCGTTGATTGGCTGCAGAACAATCGATTTCTCTCCAATACCAAAGAGACATTTAAAAAATAATAACTTACCCGGTACATTAATTTTATCATTAGAATTTAGCCATGGAGAAGATTTATTGAAAGGAAACTATAATTATTCGAAATAAAACAGTTGTAGAGCACTTATTTCTTTAAAATCATTAGTGTCACAATTTATGCATCTTATTGAAAAGACTTACTCCCATGTATAAGAGACCTATTTTTAAAGTGAAAATTCTGAGCAAAAAAGGGTCTCTTATACACGGGAAAATACGGTAAGTCTGATAACTTTAACCTACTAAGAATTTCACTGTATATGGAAAAATTTTGCTTGAAAAGTAATTATTTCCACTGATTGTTTTGTTTAGCAAATGAATTTCTGTGTAGCATTTTTATGATGTAAGCTTCTACTGTTGTCAAGACACACTATGCAGTAAAAGTAGTGAAATCCTATAATAATGCATATTTAGTAAGTACGATAATATTCATGAATTATTACCCCAAAATACTGAAAGGGCAAAAGCAATATTACAGCTAAAAATCTGTTCTTATTGCATAATCCACCCTTGAGATTAGATCACCTTCATCAGTAAAGTACACCCCCTTAGGTAATTCTAAATGCAACATAAATTACTAAATTAATGTAACTTGTACTAACTTAGAGTGGTTTTGGACTAATAAATGGACACACAGGCCTTGTATGCAGAAGTGTAGTCATTAGGGCTTTACGTAAACTCATTTTAATTGGCACATAAACAAATTTGTTACACCGATAACAAAATTGCACATAAGGCGTAAGTGATGCAGCGGTGCTCCAAATTCATGTAGCCATTATGTATAATGAATACAGTGTAGTCACATCCTATCACCAGGCGGCGATCTTAAAGCCATTTCAAAACAATTATGTAAATAAGCAACACTGGACGATTTTTCCAGCTTCTGTTCTAATTATAATGCAAAATTAAAATTGCAATACAATTAATCACCTGTAATTATGTGGCAAAAGGTGATACGATACTAGATAAATTTTCCTTGGATGCGGATATATACAACAAATAGCAAAATATCGACTGATGCTAAAACTGTTAGCTCTATTTACTACATTAGCTACAACAAACACAGTAAGATCTTACCTTATAAGGAGAAATGTTCCTTTGCAGAGGCATTAGGCTAGCTACATACCGCTCCTAGACAATTTACAAACATTTTAAAGTCTAGTAAACACAAACAACAAAGCATATCTAAATGATATTTAGCACAATGATAGTTGTGAAGGATTTTAGGTTATTTTATTACTTCAGTGTTCTCTCATTCTGTAAACCCCCCTATACTGTCCTTTTTAACTGCATTCGTATGTATGTCTTGACTTGGCTTCTTTCTGTCATGCTCTACTGGCAGAGCTAGTTTACCTGGTTAGTCGGCAGTCTCTTCTTGGCGAAGAGAGCTGTTGTTGCTGCTGTTGCTGTTGTTGTTGTTGTTGTTGTTGTTGTTGTTGTTGTTGTTGTTGTTGTTGTTGTTTGTCTCAGTTAAACCATTTATTTGTCAAGAGTAGTAGAGCCATGATGTAAGTTTATTCAGTCTGACTTTATTATTAATTTCTTTGTTTCCTTTTTGGCTCAAATTAGTTTGTTATATGTTGTTATGATTTATTCAAAGTAATGCATCTACATTTGACTTACCTAAGTCACATTTGAGTTACCAAAACACATTCGAAATTCCTGTCTACATTTGACTTACCTAAGTCACATTTGAACTTTCCTGTGTCTACATTTGACGTGTAAAACCTATATATAGTAACAGTTTTAATTACAAGACATAGTAACTTACAAGAAAGAAGAAGCATGTTAAGCTGGACCTTCTTAAGTTTTCTGTGCTATTAACTTTATTTTTCTGTCAACTTAAAACGACTTTTGATTAACATTTCAACTGATTTTAGTTCTTGATAGTTTGAAATCATGTGTTATGATTTATGTGATATGAATATGTCAGACAAAGTGTTATTGTGTTAATTTTACAGCCCACCTGTGATCTTAGGAGTTACGAATCCATTTTTTGCCAAAACGCTTCAGCATTGGCCACATATCATTCGACTAGGAGAACATTTCTATCCACGTAAGTTAGCTGTTTTTTAATTTTGCAAAAATCAAAAGTTATGTTTGAACAACGTAATTAAATAATTTGTGATTACACATCCATTGGGTATACAATTTACACAGATTTAGTTTGATGTTTGATGTGATTCTTAGTTCGTTATTTTATCTTAGCATATTTAGCTCACAGGGGTATTACAATAAACCTTTTCACAGTTTCGTAGTACACTACAAGCAGTTGCTGTAGGTCAAAGGTTAAGTGTACCACAGCAAAACATCTTAACTACAACTGTCACGTGACATGTGGATAAAGCAAAGCCGTCAGCAGCTTCAGTACAGTAACTTCAGCAGTTTTACATGGTCGTTACTTGGTTATGCACTGTTCTGTGCGTAGAATGATTTACCAGCAGGATCTTGCTTGTGAACAAGAAAAGATGAACTAGGTAAGGTTCTAGCTGGCTCTTAAAACTGTTACTATTACAACAGCATGGTGTGCGAGGCATTGTCATGTGTACACAAATGCGTTGTTTGTTACACTTAACCTTTGACCTGTTCACGATCATCATCAATCGCCGGAACTGTGAAAAGGCTTATTCTAATTGTGAACTTGCATGAATTGTGTTCTGTATTTCTGTTTCTAGTTTTGCCATTTATTTATTGTAAATTTATGATGATTTTTTAAATTAATTTTCTAATGCAGGTGCTTTAGGAAAGTCACACAAGTTAAAAAAAGGTAGTAGTTTGAAGACGCTGGATTCCAAGCCAGGTGTTTATACTCGTTATAAGCCGTACCTTAATAAGGATAAAATGGTTCTCAAACGCTTAGCAAAGGTAATTCAAGTTTGTTTTGCTATCGGATTTATTTAACTTGTTAATCAAATATTTTACTACCATTGTTGTCTAGTAGTGTTTCCCTCCATAATTAGACATGTACAGTAAACTCCGCATAGCTCAAATCCAGCCGGACCGAAAAAAGTTTGAGTTAGGCGAGCGAAAAAATCGTCTGAAAATCAGAACAGCCAATAGGTAATTTATCATGCGATAGTTTTGTAAAATAGATACAAAACTGTAAATGTGTGTTAGCTGCATCCAAAATGCGCACAGTTATCACTATTACTCTCGCCTGTCACAAGTCGTACATGTACTAAATTTCACATGAACTTTAACAATGTACTTCTGTACAAATTCCATGAAACTTTTGCATTAATGGCGTTAGTGCAGTGTACAGTAAACTCCGCATAACTCAAATCCAACCAAACCAAAAAAAACTTTGAGTTATTAGACATTTTGAGCTAAGTGATGCTGACCATTTTCCAGCATAGAAACTCTAAACCCCTCCTCCAGATGGCGAGCTAAATAGAAGGCAGAAAGTCAACCCTTCTATACATAAACGACGAGATTTGATGAGAGTTACATAAAGAATAACAAATTATGTAGTGAAACACAATTTTTCTATGTTACAATAGGGCATGTATTACACAATTACACTATTACACAACTCTGTTAAGTAATATAGGGCGCACTTTGTAAGACGTCAGAATTTTTCCGGAAGCAGATACTGTTTTTGAGTTGTACGGAACTTTTTATTTTACCTAGACTATAACTCGCACTCTTGAGTTAGGCGAAGTAAATTACATGTATTTTGGTTAAATGTGCCATAATTTTTTATTTAAGTTAGGCGAAATTTTGAGTTATATATATTGAGTTAAGTGATGTTTATTGTGGAAAAAACGAAGGATGTAATCCGTTCCGCTGAAATTTTTGAGTTATGCGATTTTGAGTTATGCAGAGAATTTACCGTATTGCCATTTTCACTAATTTCTGTTTTCAATTTTTTTTTCAATCTTGACAATTTCGGGCATGCATGATTAGTGGTTTTTGAGAATTGTGTTGGTACTTGCATTTAACTAGGTTATTGGTATTGTGACAAGCTGTGAGTTTCTCAAAATAAGATTCCTCCTGCTCGTGGATTGATCACTGAAACTTTTCAAAATGGAACACTGTGATTTAACACGTCGCTTACTGCGATTTTTTAAGGGGTTAAATTACAAAAAAAGTTTATACATTAAGATTGTTGTATAACTTATGACTTAAACACCCAGTATGTGCAACATTGTTATAGAATACTGTGTTCCCTCATTTATCACGGGTGTTCCGTTCCAGGCCCACCCGTGATGAGTGAATTTCCGCAAATTAGGGACGCTATACTTATTTTAGCAGTTATACAATATTTTAAGTCTTTATAAATCCTCTCCACGCTCTTCATATAACGAACCGTAGATTCGTTGATCCTGTAATGGCGGCCAACTGCAGCATACAATCTCCCGATTTTTGGTGTGTATTCATCCGGCGAATAAATACACTATTTACTATAAATGGTAATTTTTTTATGATTTATAATATTCTTTTAATGTTAGAATTAATGCTTTTAATATATTTTTATACATTTTGTGATTTTTTATGGAAAATTCATCAAATCTATACATTACTGTACAATACGTACTACGCATGTGCAAAAATGCAAAAACCCGCGAAAATACCGCGATAAATATTTTCCATTAATATTTTTGAAAACCCACGAAACTATCGAGTCCGCGATAGCGAGGGAACACGTTATAAGTATAAGTTGATGATAGTTTGAGACGAAGTGTGTTGTAAATCTAGTGAAGGTGGATCATGTTTGAATAGAATATGCTACTGCAAAAATGAAAAACTGTGAATTTAATTTGTCATGGACCTATAGTACAACGACTTGTCGCACATCCTAGATTCAAATGAACACAGCCTTGGGAATAAAACATTTATTTACATGTACTTGGTGAAGTGTGTGATAGGTCTTATGTGGTAGGGTGGCTTGTGTGAAACTTATGTGTGGACTAATTGCATTTGATTCAGTTTGAACCAGGTTGAACCTACCTGCGTCTTGTGAAATAATTATAATTTATTATAGCTGTACTAAAATGAATAATAATGAATTTTTAACTGTTTTAGGGAATTCAAACTCAGCGGCCAAATGAAGTACAAAATGCGATGTTGAAACGCCATTTCTTGGAGATTACACAGAGTTTTATGATTCCGCTTGTAAGTAAGCTTTTGTTTATCAATGACAGGTGTGATATACAGGTGTTAAAATTTTTAAATATTTGTTATATAGCACTATGTGAGAGACTACTACTTCATGATGCCCAAAGTAAAAAAATTCATGTTTGAGTAGCTTTATTACGTTTAATCTGTAAGAAAAATCATAACAAAATATAACAAACTAATTTGAGCCAAAAAAGAAACAAAGAAATTAATAATAAAGTGAGACTGAATAAACTTACATCATGTCTCTACTACTCTTGACAAATAAATGGTTTAACCGAGACAAACAACAACAACAACAACAACAACAACAACAACAACAACAACAACAACAACAGCAACAGCAGCAACAACAACTTTCTTAGCCAAGAACAGACTGCCCACTAGCCAGGTAAACTAGCTCTGTCAGTAGAGCATGACAAAAAGAAGCCAAGTCAAGACATACATACGAATGCAGTAAAAAGGGACAGTATAGGGGGTTTACAGAATGAGAGAACACTGAAGTAATAAAATAACCTAAAATCCTTCACAACTATCATTGTGCTAAATATCATTTAGATATGCTTTGTTGTTTGTGTTTACTAGACTTTAAAATGTTTGTAAATTGTCTAGGAGCGGTATGTAGCTAGCCTAATGCCTCTGCAAAGGAACATTTCTCCTTATAAGGTAAGATCTTACTGTGTTTGTTGTAGCTAATGTAGTAAATAGAGCTAACAGTTTTAGCATCAGTCGATATTTTGCTATTTGTTGTATATATCCGCATCCAAGGAAAATTTATCTAGTATCGTATCACCTTTTGCCACATAATTACAGGTGATTAATTGTATTGCAATTTTAATTTTGCATTATAATTAGAACAGAAGCTGGAAAAATCGTCCAGTGTTGCTTATTTACATAATTGTTTTGAAATGGCTTTAAGATCGCCGCCTGGTGATAGGATGTGACTACACTGTATTCATTATACATAATGGCTACATGAATTTGGAGCACCGCTGCATCACTTACGCCTTATGTGCAATTTTGTTATCGGTGTAACAAATTTGTTTATGTGCCAATTAAAATGAGTTTACGTAAAGCCCTAATGACTACACTTCTGCATACAAGGCCTGTGTGTCCATTTATTAGTCCAAAACCACTCTAAGTTAGTACAAGTTACATTAATTTAGTAATTTATGTTGCATTTAGAATTACCTAAGGGGGTGTACTTTACTGATGAAGGTGATCTAATCTCAAGGGTGGATTATGCAATAAGAACAGATTTTTAGCTGTAATATTGCTTTTGCCCTTTCAGTATTTTGGGGTAATAATTCATGAATATTATCGTACTTACTAAATATGCATTATTATAGGATTTCACTACTTTTACTGCATAGTGTGTCTTGACAACAGTAGAAGCTTACATCATAAAAATGCTACACAGAAATTCATTTGCTAAACAAAACAATCAGTGGAAATAATTACTTTTCAAGCAAAATTTTTCCATATACAGTAGGTGCCGCTTAATAGATTCATGGTTAATAGACTTACCGTATTTTCCCGTGTATAAGAGACCATTTTTTGCTCAGAATTTTCACTTTAAAAATAGGGGGTCTCTTATACATGGGAGTAAGTCTTTTCAATAAGATGCATAAATTGTGACACTAATGATTTTAAAGAAATAAGTGCTCTACAACTGTTTTATTTCGAATAATTATAGTTTCCTTTCAATAAATCTTCTCCATGGCTAAATTCTATTGATAAAATTAATGTACCGGGTAAGTTATTATTTTTTTAAATGTCTCTTTGGTATTGGAGAGAAATCGATTGTTCTGCAGCCAATCAACGCATCTGCATAAGCTCTCTGCTTAATTTAATGATTTCTATGATGAATAAAGTTATTCATTACCAAAAAACTTTTTTCCAGAATTTTTGCCTAAAAATTGAAGGGGTCTCTTATACACAAGGGTCTCTTATACATGGGAAAATACGGTAATCATTTAATTGACTCAAAAATGCCTGGTCCGGGCTTCTTCTATTCAAATGTACAGTCGGTAAACTGTCGGTAATTGACTCAAATAGCTGTGCATAATTGATTCAATATTTTTCCTTCACATGCTTCAATGAGACACTTTCGTGTGACTAATAAACTTTTACGACTTTTATATCATCTTAGTTCACTTTTGTCCTATAATATACATAGAAACAATCATGTTAAATATCGTTTTATTTGTAAGCAGGAACGTTTAACATACACTAATATGCTAGCCTAATGGTTTCCTTTGACCTGCCCCTCCACTGCATTTCCCAGAATGTTTAATCAGTTTGCCGTTGCTGTTATGCCAGGGATGCAGGTACAGTACAGTAAGTGGGGAGCTTACAGACGAAGCCTCATGCGGGGAAATACAGTCACCACCAACAGTTCAAGCACGTATTTGCGTATCATACAACTTCTTCTTCTTCCCAGCTTTTCGCCATGCGGGGTCGCCGTTGTGAATGAGTCTTCTCCATGCATTCCTGTTGTTGACCATCTCTTCATTTATGCTCTTCTCTCTAAGGTCTCCATTAATACATTCAATCCATCTCCGCTTGGATGGTCCTTTTCTTCTATTTCCCAGCACTTCCATTTCCATGACCTCCCTTCCCACGTGATCTTCACCGACTCTTCTTTTCAGGCGTCCATACCATCGCAATCTTGCGAGGCTTCCACTACTTTTACTGTTCCTCTGATATTATTATTTCTAATTTTATCTCTTCTTGTTATTCCCACCATTCATCTCAACATCCCCATCTCCACCACATCCATTTTCTTCTCTTCGGTCTTCTTTAGAGAAGCTGCTTTCAGCCCATAGATTAGAGCGGGTCTGACCACTTCTTTGTGGAGACTCATTCATAGAAGGTTTTGGCGCAGTTTTTACAGGCGGATGCCCTTCCTGACCCTAACCCTCCCTATTTATCCGGGCTTGGGACCGGCTTGCCCCCCCCCCCCCCCCCGTGGCTAGGTATTTGTGTATCATACAACAGTTTTAAACGTTTTTATCATTATGAGAACTTTCTGACCCAACTTATCACAAAAAATGAATCAGCTGACCTTGGACGTATTTCCATTATTTTTGCGAACAAACAGACTTGCGTGATTTAGAAAAGTATACTCTTCAATTTATTGCTAAATCACTTATCTAAATTAATATTTTTTCTAATTTTTATAACTGCACAAAGAAATTTAGGCATTACTTCGTTTCTAAAATTCATTAAAAACCTTTGCAGTGCATAGTAGGCTGATGACTCATACTTCTACCAGTACTACTACACCCATCTGTTAATAGCTTCAGTCGGTTTATTGGGTTAAACCACTTCGGTCCCAAAGTGAGTCTATTAAGCGACGGCTACTGTATTCAATATGAGTATAAATGGCAATGAATGTGGATCATTTTAACAAGTTCCTTAAATTTGTTTGATTTGAAGATACAAACCAGCCAGAATTGAACTCATTCAGTGAGTGAGAGAGGATTCTTCAAAGTGATTAATCTTATAATAAACATTTTATTATTACGGAACCATTAGTCCGTGTCACAAGTATGCGTCTTAGAATTTTTGTAAGATCCGTTCGCAGTTAAACACCAATAAAACCGTAAAACAACACTGAGAACAGTGAATTTGTCACCTATCTCCCGATCTCAATGACATTTTTTTCTCAAGTGACAAAATGCGGGAAAGCGTAGACGTGCAGCGTGATAAGTATCAACCAACCGAAAAATTTGACGTAATTCGGACTCTGAGTACAACTTCATGAAACACTATCCCAGTTGTATGTGTGGGGAAAACCAAGTCATAGATCAGTCTCAGTCACAGTTACAATAAGTTGAATGAAATACAGATGATATTTTTGTTGTCTGTGTCTGTTTTCATCTGCAATTAGCTACATAAATTTCTAAAGCAATTTTTCATTTTTATTTGGTTTTATTGATGTGATTGCAGGGAACTCCGCGCATCAGACCATTCGATCCAGATGAGTTCATCAAGTCATTAGAATTCTCTGGTCCTCAACTCACAACAGGAATCAAGGGAGATTGGGTGGGATTGTACAGGTTAGTATTGCTGTTTAAATTCTCTGTAGACATAATTAAGTTGCATTCGTTTATTATATTATGAGGTTGTTTAATTTTGTATTTTAGAATAAGTGTAATACAGCGATCTCCACGTAACTCAAAATCGCACAACTCAAATTTTCGTCTAACTCAAGGAATTTCAGTGGAACGGATGAAATCCTTCGTTTTTACTACAAAAAACATCGATTGACTCAAAATATATAACTCAAAATTTCGCCTAACTCAAATACAAAAATTATGGTCCATTTAATCAAAACACATGTAATATACTTCACCTAACTTAAAAATGCAAGTTATACTCTAGAAAAATAAAAAGTTTCGTACAACTCAAAAACAGCATCGTCTTCTGGGAAAATTCCGATGTCTTACAAGTTTCGCAATCTGATTAGTTTCTCCGGGATTGATCTTTCCGTGTTGTGTACGTGTCCTGTTGTAACATAAAAAAATCGTATTTATTTGCTATTTTTTATGTAATTGTCATCAAATCTCGTCGTTTATGTATAGAAGGATTGACTTTCTGCCTTCTATTTAGTTCGCCGTCTGGAGGAGGGGTTTAGAGTTTCTATGCTGGAAAATGGTCAACATCACTTAGCTCAAAGTGTCTAATAACTCAAAGTTTTTTTCGGTCTGGTTGGATTTGGGTTATGCGGAGTTTACTGTACACTGCACTAACACCATTAATGCAAAAGTTTCATGGGATTTGTACGGAAGTACATTGTAAAAGTTCATGTGAAATTTAGTACATGTACGACTTGTGATAGGCGAGAGTAATTTTGATAACTGTGCGCATTGTGGATGCAGCTAACACACATTTACAGTTTTGTATCTCATTTTAAAAAACTATCGCATGGTAAATTACCTATTGGCTGTTCTGATTTTCAGACGATTTTTTCGCTGTGCCAATTTTGAGGGTTGGTATAATACTCGTACGCAAGAGGTGAACCGAAAGCTTCAATTACTTCACCTGGAAGCATTGTCGGATGCAGTAAGTGAAACATAACTTGATATATAAAACTACATGTGTAGTATATATGTAGCACTACTGCTGCTTTGGAATTCTGATGACTAAAGTTATAATATTCAAATCTTCATAGTGCAATTTTAACATATTTTTATCATATTTTTGTACATGCATTAGCTTGCTGTCTTGTTACTAAATTCGCTTGAGTTGGTTTGTGTTACCCGAGTGTGAGGCCTTGTTCGTGTTTCTACATAGGAAGTAAAAAAGAGCAAATTTAAACCCAGAAATTCACTCCAGCTGTATAGCTGATATTATTAACAAAGTTAGTTCGCATATTTGCACTACATATATTTTGTTACAGTCGAATCTTGTCATACCGCTTCCCGTTGTACTGCCAAACTGGTTTACTGTCTGCATTATGTCCAGGAACAAAATGGCTGTATTCATCTGTATATAAAATAACTTATTGTTATTGTTATCGCGAATTCTAAATACGCCAATGACACCCACCGCTGAACGGGCTATCTATCCATAGTCAGCACCACCCATGACCCATTTCCGTTCTCCAGATCTCAGACTTTGCAAAAAAACGGCCGAAAAATGGCCATTTTTGGAGGTTTTTTGCCCCTCGTTCTTCCCGGTGGGCCCGATTCGAAAAATAAACCCCCAATGACACGACACTAGATCGAGACCTTTCATTTGGTGTACAGATCGTCGAATAATACATACGATTTTCAATTGGAAATACCGCCAGCAGTCTCAACTAATTGTCATTTGTTGTCACATGTTGCCAGATGTCATGTAAAATAATGCACGTTACCATGTTTTAATTGTTTGTAAGCTGTACTGTAGATTATACAATCACAATAATACTATTGTCAATGCGCCACGCAGTCATAATAACAACTGACAAGAAAACACGTGGTTCTTGTGAAAGTCATGTATGAGGTTGAAGTTGAACACTTTGTAGAAAACGAATGAACACTATATTACATATCTGCACAAAAACTGAAAACGTTTATTATACTACGTAGACATATGTAAAATGACTGCTAAACTACACACTGACGACCAGAGTGTCCTGCACTGATCACTGAGATTTAGACAGTGTGTAGCACGACTGCACTGCACTGAGAACGTGACAGAGAGTGACTAGAAGTAGAATCCAGCCAGTATATATAGGTAGAGGTAATTATGCAAACTTGGCTTCACAAATACCATTACAGAAAAATAGGGGGTGATCCACTGGACCCAACAATTATACTAGGGGTGAGTTTGGCTAGTAAATGTAAAATGATTAGTCAATAGATGGCAGCGCCTAAAAATATACAGTTACAACTTCCACAGTTCTTTTTGCACCACAACAAATGTGATATTTGCTTGTTTTCTAAGAATCGTCTAAGCAAATCCTGGCAAGAAATTTGTAGTTAACTTAACCTTTTTTTACATAAACACGTTTAGTTAAGCAGTAGGCTTGCAGTCTATTATATTGTTGAGTACAAGACACGTACAATCGACCCTCGTTAAACCGCACCCCGTTAGCCCGGATATCGGATAAGACGGGCGTCATCTGTCGTAAAGGAAACTGACCGATTTCCCACCGAGCCGCAGCACTAAGCACAACACGGCCTACCAACTCACCACGAGCCATTGATGGGTCGAAGCGGCTCGCGGTACCGCCCAGGCTGCTACGATTCCCGCCAAAATTCAGTTTGCTTACCCCATCAAAAGCACTCGCTAATTTCTTTATCCTCACAGGTTAACTTTTTTAAAGTAATATACAGTATAGTATATAGTGCAATGTATATAGGCCTTAGTAAGTGATTACTCTTGTATAATATAGACCATATATAGGCATATCGGATAAATTGGACAATCGGCTAAACCGGACCACCCCCCCTCCCCCAATTAGTCCGGTTTAACGAGGGTTGACCGTATATCACATAGACAAAATGTTTTTGATAAAGATGATTGATTTTGAGTATGTCATTAATTCCCGAATGATTAATTTAATAATTTTCTCTTAATTCATTAACCTTTAAAAATGAGGACTCTAACCTGTGTACACTTGTCTGGCTCTTGTAATTCATCCAAGGCAAAACTTAACACACCTCGTTATAACTCCAACTTTTTCCCCTTTCCAAAGTGGGCAGTATAAAGAGATTTTTGTGTTGTCATTTTTTATTTTCATTTAATCACCGTTGTTAGCATACTGTATAAGAAATTCTAAATAGTTAGTTTCTTTGCTTTATTTCCTACAGGATTTAGTTTCTTGGGTGAAGGGAAGAGAGGAAGTCGAAATTGTAGACTTGATATTGAAGATCAAGGAAAAAATGGTATGAACTGATTTAATCAAACTTTCGTTTACATTTTATGTATAAATGTACTTCAAATTCGATAGATTTAATTTTAATGACAGTTGTTGGTCTTGTTGGCATCCTTCTGTCTCAGAAGACAATGGAATGCGCGCCAAGAGAGTCTGATCCTTGAACGTCTCCAGGGCGCACGCCTGGGCAAGGTGTAAGGAGATCCTGAGTTGCCCAGACAACAGGAACCCCCTCTCTTCCTCCCTGGTGTAGTCCAAAGAAAAGCGGAGCGATACGTTTGGCACCACGTTGGCTGCAGGAGCTGTCGGAGTCAGTGAGCATGCTGCACTGGTCCGCCTTCGGGGCTCCACTCCTGATTTGGAAGGTTTACTCCTCTACACATGACCGTTGAGTTACGTCACGACCTCCTCCGCCCTCTAGCCGTTGGCTGCTTGTGCAGCTCCTCCGCCTAGTGTCGAGATACAGTGTGGGCATCCCGCAAGCCTACAGCACCTGGTATTCCTACACGGTCACCCATCCAAGCACTAACCAGGCTCTACGTTGCTTAACTACGGTGATCAGACGAGAACCGGTGTTTTCAACGTGATTTGGCCGTAGTAATGACAGTAAGGCAGCACTATTACTAATCCCTAGTGAATTGCTTAAATATTTTAAGTTAAATCAAACTGTGTTTCAGACATCCGTATTAACGATGTGCTAATAATGTGTTGACAATTAATGCTTTTATTTTCTGCTACAGTTTTTAGCTGCAAGACATCAGTTGCCAGTGAAAAAGGATACATCTGCAAAGCTAGAGCAGCAAATTAGCACTGTGGTCAGTTCATTACCAGAAGACTTGCGAGGTGTACTGAGCAACTCTTAAATATCGAAGCTTTGAAACTCAAAATGGAGGCACGATCTCATACAGCTGTGTAGTAAAGAACTACTAAACTACTATAGGTAAAAGTGAAAGTTTGTATAGTATGTATCTCCCAATGTTAGTTGTATCAGTAAGTTCACCAAGTTGTACAAGATGGCGCAGGGTGAAAATAAATACTCAGCTGAGTGCTGGGCTATAGATTTTAGTGAAATGACTCTTGACCTTGAACCTCTTGGTCAAGATCACTAACTACTACAGCAAAATGTATCTCCCAATAAAATCCATAGATATCTATATTATAAGTTACAGTAAGTGCTCGCTTGCCGACACTAACGCGTTCCAGCAAGGCACGTCGTCGTTAAGGGAAACACCATAGAAAACAATGTAAAAGCACTTAGTTGTGTACTCCTGTAAAACTCAATAAAGTGAAAGATCAATAATGCTTGGCATATGTAAATCACTGAGTTGTTCTGCAGGGCAAAAATCAAGAACAGCTGGCAATGTAAAGCTGTCACTTGGGTTGCAGCACAGAAATTAACAATGCGTGGCTCATAAACGAACATTTCTAAAAAAAAATAAAGTTTACAGTGAAAATTCAAATTTAAAACCGATTTTCTTTTTTTCCATACACTTGTCTCTCTCTCTGAGGCCACCCTTGTGCCATTTCTTCCTGTCTTATTCTACAAGTTCCTGTTTTTTTGAGAAAAATCTAGCGCTGGTTGGGAAAACCTGTTTCTGCAAAAACTTCCTTGTAACACTGCACAGCATCAGCAACATCGTCTCTCAGTTCAGAACTTGCTCACCATCTGGGTTGTTTTCACCAAGAAATTTTCAAGTCCAGCGTCAGTATCTTAAACAGCTCCATGCAGCTAGCCATTTTTGTTTACCAGTCTTTTCTGTTTAACGCTGCTGAGAAATATTTGTAGTGTTGTTTTTCCGACAACTTGAATGCAAATGATACGAGTGCATCATTAATTAATTAACCCAGCAATGTATCAAGAGAGAATTGCATCAGAGGCATTCCCAGTGTGGGAGAGTGTCGGTAACTAGCCACTGGTCAGCAATGAATCATGAGAGAATTGCATCAGAGGCATTCCCAGTGTGGCAGAGCATCGGTAATTAGCCACTGGTCAGCAATGTATCATGAGGGAATTGCATCAGAGGCATTCCCAGTGTGGGAGAGCGTCGGTAATTAGCCACTGGCCAGGAATGTATCATGAGAGAATTGCGTCAGAGGCATTCCCAGTGTGGGAGAGCGTCGGTAGTTAGCCATTGGCCAGCAATGTATCATGAGAGAATTGCATCGGAGGCATTCCCAGTGTGGCAGAGTGTCGGTAATTAGCCACTGGTCAGCAATGTATCAAGAGAGAATTGCGTCAGAGGCATTCCCAGTGTGGCAGAGCGTCGGTAATTAGCCACTGGCCAGCAATGTATCATGAGAGAATTGCATCGGAGGCATTCCCAGTGTGGCAGAGTGTCGGTAATTAGCCACTGGTCAGCAATGTATCAAGAGAGAATTGCGTCAGAGGCATTCCCAGTGTGGCAGAGCGTCGGTAATTAGCCACTGGCCAGCAATGTATCAAGAGAGAATTGCATCAGAGGCATTCCCAGTGTGGGAGAGTGTCGGTAGTTAGCCACTGGTCAGCAATGTATCATGAGAGAATTGCATCAGAGGCATTCCCAGTGTGGGAGAGCGTCAGTAATTAGCCATTGGCCAGGAATGTATCATGAAAGAATTGCGTCAGAGGCATTCCCAGTGTGGGAGAGCGTCGGTAATTAGCCACTGGTCAGCAATGTATCAAGAGAGAATTGCATCAGAGGCATTCCCAGTGTGGCAGAGTGTCGGTAGTTAGCCACTGGTCAGCAATGTATCAAGAGAGAATTGCATCGGAGGCATTCCCAGTGTGGCAGAGTGTCGGTAGTTAGCCACTGGCCAGCAATGTATCAAGAGAGAATTGCATCGGAGGCATTCCCAGTGTGGGAGAGTATCGGTAATTAGCCACTGGTCAGCAATGTATCATGAGAGAATTGCATCAGAGGCATTCCCAGTGTGGCAGAGTGTCGGTAATTAGCCACTGGTCAGCAATGTATCATGAGAGAATTGCATCAGAGGCATTCCCAGTGTGGGAGAGTGTCGGTAGTTAGCCATTGGCCAGCAATGTATCATGAGAGAATTGCATCGGAGGCATTCCCAGTGTGGCAGAGTGTCGGTAATTAGCCACTGGTCAGCAATGTATCAAGAGAGAATTGCGTCAGAGGCATTCCCAGTGTGGCAGAGCGTCGGTAATTAGCCACTGGCCAGCAATGTATCATGAGAGAATTGCATCAGAGGCATTCCCAGTGTGGGAGAGCGTCGGTAATTAGCCACTGGCCAGCAATGTATCATGAGAAAATTGCATCAGAGGCATTCCCAGTGTGGCAGAGTGTCGGTAATTAGCCACTGGTCAGCAATGTATCATGAGAGAATTGCGACAGAGGCATTCCCAGTGTGGGAGAGCGTCGGTAATTAGCCACTGGCCAGCAATGTATCATGAGAGAATTGCGTCAGAGGCATTCCCAGTGTGGGAGAGCGTCGGTAATTAGCCACTGGTCAGGAATGAATCATGAGAGAATTGTGTCAGAGGCATTCCCAGTGTGGGAGAGCGTCGGTAATTAGCCACTGGTCAGGAATGAATCATGAGAGAATTGCGCAGAGGCATTCCCAGTGTGGCAGAGCATCGGTAATTAGCCACTGGTCAGCAATGTATCATGAGAGAATTGCGTCAGGGGCATTCCCAGTGTGGGAGAGCGTCGGTAATTAGCCACTGGTCAGCAATGTATCATGAGAGAATTGCGTCAGGGGCTTTCCCAGTGTGGGAGAGTGTTGGTAATTAGCCACTGGTCAGCAATGTATCATGAGAGAATTGCGTCAGGGGCATTCCCAGTGTGGGAGAGCGTCGGTAATTAGCCACTGGTCAGCAATGTATCATGAGAGAATTGCGTCAGAGGCATTCCCAGTGTGGGAGAGCGTCGGTAATTAGCCACTGGTCAGCAATGTATCATGAGAGAATTGCATCAGAGGCATTCCCAGTGTGGGAGAGCGTCGGTAATTAGCCACTGGCCAGCAATGTATCATGAGAGAATTGCGTCAGGGGCATTCCCAGTGTGGGAGAACGTCGGTAACTAGCCACTGGTCAGCAATGTATCATGAGAGAATTGCGTCAGAGGCATTCCCAGTGTGGGAGAGTGTCGGTAATTAGCCATTGGCCAGGAATGTATCATGAGAAAATTGCGTCAGAGGCATTCCTAGTGTGGGAGACCGTCAGTAATTAGCCATTGGCCAGGAATGTATCATGAAAGAATTGCGTCAGAGGCATTCCCAGTGTGGGAGAGCATCGGTAATTAGCCACTGGCCAGCAATGAATCATCGTTGCTGATAATTTGCAACCAGGCAGATTATTACTGTGGCTTTTTCATAATTTAAAGCACTAGTGCAGCAAACAAAATGTCAGTGCTTGCTGCTTAGAGGTCAAAAAGTCGTCGTTAAGATGAAACGTGTCGTTAAGTGAATAAAAGGTGTCAAAAGACGAGTGCCATTAAAATGAAACGCTGTTAAGCGAGGACTTGCTGGTACACTAAGTTTGATTGCCTAATTCTTCATAGCGTCCTTTGACATTGACCTTGAGTACACTGGCTCTCACACTGAAGTTTCTCTCTGCTATAAGGTATTAAAAGCAACCCAAGCTTGGCTGCTTGCCTGACAAGCTTAACTAGTTTCAATTTTTAAATAGTAATTATGCTGTTTTGTGTTCACCTATTCACTTATATTATTGCTTAGGGACAATGGGTTACGATAGATTGGATCTTTTTCATTTCACTTAAGCTTCAAGCACAAATTAGGAGCATATCTAGTCCTAGATGTGAATTGCAGACATTTATTAAATAGTCAATGGTTTTTTAGCACTAATTCTGTGCACTATGTTTATATAAAGAAATAAAAAGTTTATATAAAAAGGTTACAGTACAATTTTGCTACAAAACAGGACGGAAGTTGTTTTTTTGAAATCTCAAGTGTACGCAGTAACTGTTTTGTACATGTATCTCTTTTCAAATTTATCTGTAGGAATTAGTAAACAAAAAAAAGAATAATTTTATCGCCTGCTGCCACCTGTGTTCTGGTTACCTAATAAACTAAAGCAAAATGAATTTCCAAATTTTTATTTTATAGCTACGCAAGGTAAATTGGAATTAATGAATTTATACCTGATACTTGTTATCAAATTTGTGTTAAATGTACATTTCAAACCTGGCTGACAGTAATAATGTTGATAGAAAATTTTTGCTAAGGTTTTAAATTTTTTGTAACAGAAATTTATTGCTTCGTTTACAAGTGGATAGCTGCATCTAAAAGAAAGTGTGAAATTAGTCTGTAAATAGTTCATTATTAAAAGCATGTTTTATAGTCACTTCAACATTTTAGATCATATATCAGTTTTGCTGCACAATGCACATACCTTACGAAATCGTGTTGTTATTCGTAACAAAATTTATTTATTTTCTATAAAATTTTATTTACTGCATCTTTGTAGTTGTTGCTTCATGGCTATTTTTCACTTTGGTGCAAACATTTTCCAGTTTACAGATAATTAGGTGAAGTGCATTACGTAGTCATCAATGTTTCATCTTTCAATCTCAAAGTAAGCATTTAAACATTTGTTATAAACTAGGGACCATATTATCGTTTTTCTTCATAAGTATTTTGCAACATTAAAAGTGGAAATATTAAGCATAATTACATGTAATTTAATTTTTTACAGTAAATGATTTAGTAAATTCTTTCTTTTATTTTCAGTCTGCTTTCTTGCCATTGTTATAAATGTTCACTGTTTTTACATAGAAAATCGATTCAGACTGTTAACTTATGAAATTAAAGTTTTCTTGTGACTTTGTATTGAAACACTGCGAATGTAAATAAATATTTTCATTTTAAATCTCACTTTAAACAAAAATATGTTTACAAATTTTTGGCATGGCTTGATTTTTTTTGTGTACTGTTTCATTTATGATCACTAGGTTTGATGAACTTCTACTGTAATAGCTGTGACTTGGACTCTTTACAAGCTTTGCATATTAACTTATCAGAAAGTGTTAATCACAGTGACTATAGTACAGCTGCATTGAATACTATGGCAGTGACTGAAGCCAGATTGGAGTGGTGTTACTAATGTATGCTACTAGATCTTTCAAAAATTTAATTGAAAATTTATGTGAAAGTGTACTATCAGATTTGGACCCCTACAAGAATAAGAATAATTTATTTGCCTTCAAAATAACAACCACAGAATAGTACATAATAATAAACTACAAAATTTAAGAAGGGCAGATGGACATAACAACAAACTACAAAATTTAAGAAGGACGGGATGGTGAAAGACCAAATGGTCATCCAGTCTGTCATCCCTAAATAGGGAGTTTACTAATTTCAACATGGTGAGCAAATAGTATTAGAACAAAATAAAGAATACAAAATGAAAATAAATCAAAATTAAATTGATGGTAAACAATTATGGAAAACCTAATTATGCAAATTTATGTAAAACCAGTGAAAATAAAATTAGTAAAGCAAAATTCCACGGGCAATACTAAAAAAGCAGAAGTTGCATGTACTGTAAGCTCGTGCTGGTTTTAAACTAAATGAATTATTGTATTATGTTATTAATATGGATATGAAACAAAAATAGCTAATAAATTTAAGAAGGTAGGTATTACTGATAAAGCAATCGGAAATTATGTTTCATAATAATTATATTAATGGTATTGCAGAAAGACTATTTTATCTATTATATTAATACTACTCAAATGTGGTTATTTTTTAATTTAGTGAGATATGCCATTTATGATTAAGGTATAGTGAGTTTATAGATTACGTAAAGGTATGGTAAATAATACTGGTGTGGTCATGTATTATAAGTACAGGTTTAGGTTAACTATCGGTTAAATTAAAGATGATACAATAAAGCGATCAACATAAATAATAATCAAACATACCAGCAGCAGAGATAGCAAACAAGAAAAAGAGAAGCAAATTACATGTAAATAAATTGTGTATTAAACTGTATTGCCAAACAATATAATTTCTTTCTGTTTAATTAACACTATAATTATGTATGAAATTCAATATATAATGGTTGGCTAGTACGTGTAGTGAGTTTGCATTTTTAATTGCCTAGACAACTCTGTCCACAAAATTACACCTTCGTGCTTTATAGAATTCAACCCCCATAATGTCTGATATCTAGTTTGAATAATTTGCTTCTTGTAGCAGACCTTTTTGAATAATTGTGTATTTACTTATTTTTTCAGGGAGTTTTACTTAATTCAGGGTGCAAACTGTTACTATATCTGTCCATAAATTTAACTAGTTCCAGTTCTCCTCTGTTCTTTCACTTTTCAGCTTAGTGTAGGACAAAAATCTTTTTCAGAATTAGTGCTATGAAAAACGACACCTCGCGGAATATCTAAACTGTTTAAGCAAAATGAACGCTTTTGCCAGCTTACTATAAACACAGGATAATACTGTTCGATAAGAACATTATACTGTACAAAAATCTCCGGTACTCAAGCCATGGATGACATTCACACGTGCTTTGCCGGTACGCTACGAGTTTCAGGCCACAATTACGCAATTGAAATGCGTCACTTCCGGTTGCGCAGACTGCATCACGCGGCACGCTTCTATGAGAATAAACGGAATGGTGGCGTAAAATTCACGAGAGGAGTTACGAAATAGAGGACACGGTCAGATCAAAGTCAAGCACTATTATAGTAAAGTTTGCTGTATTGCGTGAGATTTATAAAATTGTATAAAACTGTTAACGTTGTGAAGTGTAAACATCCACCTCCTGAACTAATAGTAATAATATACAAGGTAACTTCTGTTAGTATTACTGTACTTTAGTGTATAATTATTATAAGCAGAATAACTTACTGAGTTATTGTTGCCTTTATAGCAGCTATAGTAGAAATCGATTTGTGAAGTTAAAGAAATTGATACCAGGTACCAATGTACGTGCTGATACACATGCATTGTCAGAGAATATTTTTGGCAAGATGGATTGGTTGAGTTCTCGGTGTTTCCGCTTTGCTGTACATAATAATTTGAGTTTTATTTTTGTTAGGACTAACAAGCAACAGCTTTTATAATGCCTGACGCTATCCCAGCTGGTGATGCCGAGAAGGGCAAGAAAGTGTTCAAGCAAAGGTGCGAACAGTGCCACACTGTGGAAAAGAATGGAAAGCACAAAACGGGACCGAATCTTAATGGTTTAATTGGCCGTAAGACCGGCTATGCACCAGGATTCTCATACACGGATGCAAATCGGAGTAAAGGTACCAATGATGATGAGCTTGATTCTGATAAATTAGATGATTCTAGCTTAAGTGGTTCAGCATTGGATCCATGGATAGGATTGCAGTGCCCTTTCCTCATGGCGTTTGTAGTGCTTAATCCATACATGAGCTGAATGAAACTCCAGATAAATTCATTCAAATTATGATTTCATAGTTTTGTAAAGCGGAATACTGATTTTGTTTTCTATATTAACTTATTCACATAGGCCTTATAATATATTTCCCGAGTGATTGTAGATAAAAATTTAATATAGTTACCTTAGTTAGAAGTAATAATTGGGAATGACTTACAAGTTGATAATTTGCTGTTACTCTTAGTAATGCAGGGCCGGCTCTACCACTAGGAATTAAACTAGGCAGTTGCCTAGGGTGCCAAATTTTGGAACTACCGTATTTTCCCGTGTATAAGAGACCCTTGTGTATAAGAGACCCCTTCAATTTTTAGGCAAAAATTCTGGAAAAAAGTTTTTTCAGACGGACATTTTTAGAGGGTAGAGTACAACTTTTTTCAACTCAGTGCGGTACTGAAAACAAAATAAAACCAGTTAATGTGTTGTAGAAAAAGAGTACTGGTATATATTAAAGTGCGTACCTGCAAACCTGTAACAGGAAAAGAGGAAACGAGGAGATAATGCCTGTGTCACGATGCTTGTATTGCTTACAACCGCTTCATAGTCGAACGCGACACGCAAAACAGTTGTAGAGCACTTATTTCTTTAAAATCATTAGTGTCACAATTTATGCATCTTATTGAAAAGACTTACTCCCATGTATAAGAGACCCCCTATTTTTAAAGTGAAAATTCTGAGCAAAAAAGGGTCTCTTATACACGGGAAAATACGGTAATTCTTTAATTTTCATGTTTAGCTTAAACACAAATAATAACATAAAGTATATATTTGCTTAAATTCGCAACACTTTAATTTAATGAAAAAAAGTGCTGGAGTTCTTTTCCTGTCAAAATATTATGATTCATTCACACCAACTATTAGCACCCTTAGGATAACTACTGAGTATGCAGACACTACTGAGTACTGACCGTGTTACCTTGCTTTTGCTTAGTTTATCTTATATTGAGAGAGCAGCAGAAAAAGTAATGACTGTTTCATTTAATGAAAAACTTTTTGCTATAGCGTTTATCTAGTCATAGCAGATAAATCTACAAAGAGTAGAAGCTTTCAGGAACGTTATCCAGAAACAAAGGGTTAAAAAGTTGGCAGACACCGAGCAGGAAAAAGATTCACTAATGACCCATTTGAAACCAGACCAGAGTTATGGCTGTGAAACTAGTAAAACAATGTGTATGAGAAGGGAAGTCAGTGTTTTTAAAAAAAATATGAAAAGTCTGTGTGAAAATCTAGGCCAAGACTTATTGTACACGAGAGTACAGAAATTACAGAAAATTTTATTGCTCTTGAAGATCTGACACATATATGGGGTTCATAAATTCAACTTCAAATGAAATCAACAAGAGCTGTAGATAGGTAATTAATTGCATTTAATTAGTAGGGGTGAGCATCGAATTCGATTCGAACGAGTTTTTTTAGTTCGAACTCGATTCGAATCCAAAACTATAGATTCGAATAATTCAGCACTTCAATCACATATATTCCTGATCACTAAAACGATTGAAACATCATGCAATTAGCATAATTTAGCTGTGATTTCTGCGCACAATTTTAAAGAAATTACTAGTCGTTTTATTGCAGAACGAAATCTAGTGATATGCATGATCTTTGTAAGACTAATTTTTATTGGTGGTTCGAAAACTTGTTCGAAAATCGTTCATTCTCAATTCGAATTCGGTTCGAATTCGAAAGTCACAAATTCGGTTCGAATTCGCTTTCTGGTAGAGAATGCTCACCCCTATTAATTAGTACAATACAATACTTGTATAAGCATAATGCACAGGCACCATTATACTTTATCAGATACATACAACAAAAGTTTAATTTATGGGTGCATGGGGGAAGAGGTTGGCAGTTGAGGAAGGTGGCGCTAAAAATACTTTTGCCTAGGGCGTCAGACTATGTAGAGCCGGCCCTGCAGTAATGTCATTCCTTTAACTGACGAGGCTATGAAATTATTTTTTTAAAGAGCATACTGAAAGTGCAGCATTGAAAACGTCTAGCTAAATGTGTACTTCCATATCGCAAATAGAATCATACTATACAACATTGTATCATACTATTCGTACGCGCTAGAAAGAGCAATGCTGTTGCAATATCAGTATTAGCTACGTCATTACCTCGCGTACAAAGGTCTTGCGAAGTCTCAGTAGCCTGGCATGAATGGATTTTGCGGAATGCGGTCATTCTATCGTACAGTAAGCTCGTATGACGTCAGTTCCGGCTAGACACTCATGGCTTTCAGCTGAGGTCACGCAGCGGTTATCAAGACTATTTGACATGAGTACTGCATTTGATTTACTGTATCTAGTAGAATTTCATTTGTGGAGGCAGGCACAGAGGAAATTTAGTGATAAATTACAAGAATTGGGTTAAATAGTCGCTGTTAGTCATTTTTAAAGTTTTTTGTTGTTTTCTATTTCGACGCCGAGTACAGTACACATTAACTCCCAAAAAATATTTTTACTAGAAATTCCGTTCTAAGATTTGGAGAGCATAAGCACAGATAATAGCGGCACTTTAAAAGCGTTGGTGTCTAAAGAGCTATGTATTTTGCGGTGTCTAAAGAGCTGTGTATTTTGCATGTCATTAATGGTGTGCATTAAGTTTGATTTCCATGGAAACTGCATCTAAACCTACATAATCATAAAAAAAAGTATTTCATGAAAAATTTACATTGTTTGAACTCTAGTCTGTAATCAACCCCTAACTGATTCATTTTTTCGTAAGAGCAGCGAAATCCCCGCATGCAGGACTTTTGGATTGCTTTAAAAAATTTAGTTGCATTGCAGATTAATTTGATGGCTTTTCTAAAATCCAATATTGATTCTGAACTGCTACTGAAACTCCATAGAGATCCAAAACTTATATCTTAAGTTTTCCTGACAAATACAATTTAATCACTGCTTGCTCAGTTAGTCAGTAACGCAAAATGTTTAGCTTTAAAGCTACTGTTTTTTACTACATGTAATTAGGTCTATGTGGTAATTTTCTAGACAGATTCCAGTAGCTATAAAAGACGTTATGCACCCGCAGGTAGCAGTCTAGCAGACCAGTACTGTAACTGTAATTGATTACGTTTTGCAGATACGTGCGAAGCGGCACGTTGCAAGGTTTTTTTGCAGACTTACCGTTTATACATTGTTGTTGCGAAAGCGAGTTAAGCAGTATTGATAGACGATAAAAATAGATAGACTTTGCGCCGTGCTTGCACTGCTTGTTCCTCATTTTTTAGTCAAACCACAAAGACTGCATAAAATTACATGAATTTTTGAATTAAATTTTGTTTTCTGTTAGGAGAAACTATCATTTATGTGCGTCTTAATTAGAAAACCGTTTTTTATTAGATAGTTTACAGTCCGATAGTAAATAGTCTTATATTTTTGTAAAAAATATCACAAAATATTGTAACATTTTAACGTTACGTTGTTTTTTTATTTGATAAGTAACTTGGAATTTAGAAATGATGCGCTTATAATGAGATTAATACTGACCCCTGTATGCGCATGTTCACAAACGAAAATGTGTGTGCTCGCTCAGGAAAATCAATTCGTTATTAAACAAACTACCTCAATTTCATTGAAATCTTATTGTATAGATCTTAACTGTGATAAAACAGAAATAACTATGACGTTTAACTGTTAAAATTAATCTATTATATGATTTGGGCATAAGGCCGCATAATAATCGATGATGACGTTATAATAAACAATGTACTGTGTACATTGCATTGTTAGTTATTGTTTCATGTTATGCCCTGTGATTACAATGTACTGTGTACACTGCATTGTTAGGTATTGTTTCATAATTATGCCCTGTGATTACAGCGTACTGTGTACACTGCATTGTTAGTTATTGTTTCATAATTATGCCCTGTGATTACATGTCTATGGCTTCAGCAAGCTAACTAGTACAGCATGACATAACGATTAACGCACAGGAAAGGGATTAGCTTACATGTTGTTTATGTTGCGGCTTTAAGTAGGTCATGTTAAGTTAAATATAACCATGTACTAACACGGATTTTATTAATTATACGTATCGTGAATGACATGCAGTGTAACAGTGAATAAAAAAGCTTCATGAAAATTAGATTTTTATGATACATTTTGTATTAAAATTAGAAATTAACAATGGTATTAAGTAGCTATTAATGCTTTGTAGTAGCTTTGAAACTGCTTTTATACGCTTTAGAAATTTATGTGAAAACAAGGAGAAGAGCTTGAATTTTTCTGTATTCTTTTTGTTTCTTTTGTATCTTTTCTAATGGGGGCAGGACATTTGGGCGCGGCCGTTTGGGCATGGGACATTTGGGTGCCGGCGCCCACACACGTTTTCTGTCCAACATGATTCGATCACGTAAAGAATATCGATCACGATCGGTTTTGCCCTACAAGCTTACAACTTGTATCAAATTAATTTCGTCCCGAATTGATCTAGTTGATGGTAGAGTACTTGGTCGTGTTCGAGTCGACAGCGAGTATAAGTAACGGTCGGTTTGTTCACTAGCGAACCAAGATTGTGATATAATTCTCTATAAATTGCTGCACTGGTTGTGTTGGCGCCAAATTTTGGCGTAAACATATCTTTTTGTGACGCACTATATTTTTGAAATGAAATGCTAATGTAAACTTGTGCATGTCTTCTTCTGTTTGATTCACTGTAAAAGCTACAGAAAAATACTGAATTATAGTGAAAAACCAGAAAGTGCAAAGTTAATTGACTGGCTTTAATTGTTATATCGTGTATTACTTCATATGTTTAATTTGGTGAGCGATTATTCTTAAAAAACTTTGTGAGAGTTGGGAAATTATAGTGAGTCATGAAAATTGAATAAATAAAAAAAATGGACACAACATTAAATTTTATTTGTTCTATAATATGTCGTGCTTAAGTATACCAGTGCCCAAATATCTCGTACCCAAGTGTACCAGTGCCCAAATATCTCGTGCTTAAGTGTACCAGTGCCCAAATATCTCGTGCTTAAGTGTACCAGTGCCCAAATATCTCGTGCTTAAGTGTACCAGTGCCCAAATATCTCGTGCCTAAGTGTACCAGTGCCCAAATATCTCGTGCTTAAGTGTAGCAGTGCCCAAATATCTCGTGCTTAAGTGTACCAGTGCCCAAATATCTCGTGCCTAAGTGTACCAGTGCCCAAATATCTCGTACCTAAGTGTACCAGTGCCCAAATATCTCGTACCCAAGTGTGCCAGTGCCCAAATATCTCGTGCTTAAGTGTACCAGTGCCCCAATATCTCGTACCTAAGTGTACCAGTGCCCAAATATCTCGTGCTTGTGTACCAGTGCCCAAATATCTCGTGCCTAGGTGTACCAGTGCCCAAATATCTCGTACCTAAGTGTACCAGTGCCCAAATATCTCGTACTCAAGTGTGCCAGTGCCCAAATATCTCGTGCTTAAGTGTACGAGTGCCAAAATATCTCGTGCTAAGTGTACCAGTGCCCAAATATCTCGTGCCTAAGTGTACCAGTGCCCAATGTCTGTTAAGTGTGAGTGCAAATATCTCGTGCTAGTGTACAGTCCAAATATCTCGTGCCTAGTGTACCATGCCCAAATATCTCGTACAGTACCAGTGCCCAAATATCTCGTACCTAAGTGTACCAGTGCCCAAATATCTCGTGCTTAAGTGTACCAGTGCCCAAATATCTCGTGCTTAAGTGTACCAGTGCCCAAGTATCTCGTGCCTAAGTGTCGCAGTGGCCACATGTCTCGTGTCCAAGTGCCCCGTGCCAAAATGTGCTGTGCACTGCTGTCAGAAAGAACGCAAACTTTGAAAATCAGAACTGCTGCATACAGATAAGCGAAGGAAATATGTCAGCTTGAGGTCACGTGATCTTAATCTATGCAAATGTTATATTAATGCATTAACGAATTGTTACGTATATAAAAAGATCTGCTGTTTACTTAAAGTTACAAAATTATAGGATTATTAATTTCCGGCTAGCCTATTGGTCAGTGATTACTAAAACTAGCCATTATACTACCATTTATGCCTTTGAATTATGAATGTTGCTGAAGGCACACACACATTAAAAATTATCACCAAACATTGAAAACAAAAATAACTAGTCGGCCAGACAGAAATGTCACATATCTATACTGTGAGTCTGTCTTTCATCTCTTCTTTACAGCAGAGAAATTATTAAAGTCATACTGCAATACTATTTTATGAGTAAAGATTTAGGTGTTGTTCACAGATTGCACAAGTCTTACCTCTCCTTTATAAAATTACTAAAAAACCTGTATACCCAAATGTTTGTCTTATCCAGTATATTGAGAATTATATTATTTAGTATTATTGTCCAAGTCAGTAGATTTGTTCTTAATCAATAAGCCTAGAAATAATGAAGTTGAACTCAAATCAAAATGTATTCAACTCCTGTTGTTGATTAATAGCATTATTAACCCAAAGTGTTTTTATCATTTCATAACAATTTTGACCTGTATTTCACATAAAATCTAAATGCAATTTTTAGTTTAATCAAGATTGACCTTATTTTGTTGCCCGCTAATTAAACTACATGTATATTCTTTTCTCTGGATTATATAGAAAATGTCATAATTTTGGAAATAACTAATGTTTCCTAAATTAAACTGATAACATTAATGCCCACCAGTGTCTAAAAAATCTTTTTATCTATATTCGGTAAAGGATAGCAGACTAGGTGACTTTATAGTCTTTTTGCTATCATTTCTCTAGTTCTAGATCTATCTATACATTTTAACCATTTTTCAAAACTTATTAGAGATTCTTTTATTAATCATGTTTTATTGTAACACTATAAAGAGATAAATAAATTGAAATTGAATTGAAATTGTGACCTGACAGCAAGTTCCTTAATTTCCTGGAGCACACTACAGTGGCACATGCCCCTGTAAGTACTGTTAAAAGGCAATGATACAATCATAGATAAAATGCAAATGTAGAATGCTCAAGAAACATTTCAAACGACTATTATATTGTTATGTGAGGAAAAGCTGAAGAAAATTCCATTTAAAAAAGGATTACTTCACACACAGAAAAGCACTTGCTTGTACACAAGGTGGATGCAAACGAGGGGGTTTGCAATCTGTGGCTTGAATTTAAACAGCAATATAAGGGCATCTTCACATGTATAAAAAATCAGCAGTGGAATGTGGATTATATCTTTTATTTTAGAATTCTGCCTGCCCAATGTCTACAATAGACATGACGGGCGGATGATGATGACGATGATACCTTTGCTGTGTTTACCTGTCTTGAGAGTAGATTTCTTTTTCTTTCATTTTAGAATTCTGCCTGCCCAATGTCTACAATAGACGTGACGGGCGGATGATGATGATGATGATACGTTGCACACGATGATAACTGTACTATAGTTGCATAATTATTGGGTGTATTACACGTTTGGCACAGACTCTTGATGCATGTAGTTAGAGCGAGGAAATGACTAACTGGCATGGTGTGCACTTAGCCACTAAAGTTAAGCAATGTTCAGCCTAGTCAGTAAATGTATAGGTGACCACCCGGAGACCTAGTTACTGGAAAGTTTCATCTACCATCCTGCCCTTGTTATTTGATCATAGCTGAGGAACAATGCATGTGAATATGGCTAAGGCACATCTGCTTGTCCTTGATAATGAGGTAGGTTTCGGCCAGCCACAATATTACTTTTCCAGCATGCAAATGTAAATCACAATTCCTTCATGCCGAGGTCAAGACGAAAGCATGGAAGTTGTATTTGCATTTTATTAAATTTATCCCAAACTTCTTCTTTAACACATCCACATTTTCTGCTTGCAGGAATAACCTGGAACAGGGATACGTTATTTGAATATCTGGAGAACCCGAAGCGGTTCATACCTGGAACAAAGATGGTGTTCGCAGGACTGAAGAAAAAAACGGAACGGGCAGATTTGATTGCTTTTCTGGAGCAGTCTACTAAATAACGTAGTGAACTCTTAGGCTTTACTATTTTAACTCTTTCTTGTATCCTTCATCTAAAATTCAACTTGTTAAAAATTACTATGGTCTTGATAATATGCCAATTTTCCATTTAATTGAAAGCAAGGAATTCATGCAGTGTATCAGGGATAATAATTTTTTACCTGCCTGTTTTTTGACTTTTTGCTGAGACGGTCTTGTGGAATAGAACTGTGGAAAAATACCATAGCATAGATATTAAGACAGAAGTCCTATAGTTAGCAAGACTATCAATCACTCATATTAATATTGCTAGGGTTACCGTATCACAGCAACGCACATCATAACATTGCTAAACAACACCAGAGAATGCTGAATAGCGAATACTATATTCTCCGACAAAGCTTGTAGAAAACCATGAACAATTTTCCTTCGGGTGTTAGAAATGGTATTTTGTTAATGTTTGACAAAGGTTGGAATTTGATTATGGTTGCTAGTTGCTTATTAGGAAATGCTAGTTGTTTTGTTTAGTTGTATAAATTTAGTTTGCTTGTACATTTTGTCAACGTACAACTTAAAGCAGTGTGTGATACTTATTTTAACTATTGCAATGTGTGTAGTCCATAGGCTGTTAGCTAACTGTTGCTCTATATAACTAGCAGTGCAGTGATGCTAAGCACATAGCACAGATATTTAAGAAAAGTTATGGGGTGGCGTACACGAATGCTCTCGTGCCGTGCTTTAGCCTTTTCAAAATCATTGCTAATTGCTCATAACCAAACTCTGATGTCAATTAGGAAAGAAACCTCAACTGCCCATGCTAGTGATGTTTTAGTCATAATAATAATTAAAATCAGATACACAGATGATCAATCTACAGGGGCGGATTAACCAATAGGCTAACTAGGCTAAAAACCTAGGGCGCTAAAGTTTGGGGGCATCACATTTTAGAAAATATTCTATCCTCCTCGGAATATGTGTATACTTTTTATAACACACTACAGGCAGTTACTGAGCCCAGCTTTTATATAAGTGCCACATAACGAACAGGTGCAAGTATTACGCAACAACCAGTTGCACTAGCTGCTTGAATATAAGTGCTGTGCAAATACATGTAGTTAATAACGACCACTTAGAAAATAGGTCATTATTAATACACCACAAGTAATTATTTAATCTGCTCATTGCATAAACAATAGCAATAGTGGTGGGCGGGACAGAACTATTAGCCTACAGCGTCAAAAAATCTTGATGTGCCCATGTTAGTCTATTTCGGAAAAACTCTAATTTTTCTGCAGTTTTAAAGTAAAATTACACGGTTAGTATGAACGAAAGCGACAAGTGCTGTGCTGGTGCTGCACTCCAAATAAGTATTATTACAGTATAATGCACAATGCTAGCTTAGCTGGATAATTTTATTTATTTACTTGCTATTGCTGTGATACTGCTAGTTGGAGCAAAGCTCAAAAGATTTATCGCAATATTAAATGTCTAGTGTCGTTGGTCCGGTGATGACTGCATAGCATAGTATAGATTTTATACAAAATTATTTGTATAGATTTTAATCTAATTTTCAGTATTACACACTGCATTGCATAGCTTACAAGCAAGACTATGTAAGGGTTGTTCATCTGGTGAAGATGATGGAATTAGTACAATGTAGTGAATCAGATGGATACCAAACTGACATTGTTGTTTTCCTTTCTTTTATTGCTTTATTTTAGCAAATTGTGTTGCCAGGTTCTTTTATTACATGCTTTTCTGTAGGTAGAATAAACACAAAATTGTCACATTATATTACAAAATGTGAATATTGGCAATTTTCTGGTATGTACAATATAAATATGATGTAGAGAATATAACAAACTACAAATGTACTTTATGCTATCTTGTATGCTATGCCAAAGTGTGCAGGTAAAAAAATGCACCACAGAAGCTGAGTTGAGGGTAAACTTGCTTGTTTATTCAGAGTTAAAACAAAACAAAAAAACAACAAATTAGCTTCTACATGATTTCACAAATCCGTTTTCCAAAAACAAAACTGTAAAAACTATTCAGCTTCTTTATGATTTCACGTGATAAATTGGCCAAAAAAACAAATGAAAAACATCTTCTTGATATCAAGAAATACTAACTGTCAAAAAGCAAAAATGAAAATCAATTGCCTTCTTGATTTCACAGACTGATTTTCCAAAAACAAAATAATTTTTTCCAAAAACAAAATAAAAAAATATCAGCTTTTCGATTTCAAAAAGAAATGATTTTCCAAAAAAATAAAGGAGAACAATGCAGCCTCTTAATTTCAAAAACTAATTTTTAAAGAACGATACAATACAACAATTTGATTTGAATGATTTTCCAATGTTCTAAGTACGCAAAGCAACATTTGTATACTCAGATCAGAAATGAGCATGGTACATCAAGTACGAGTATTTGATGTCGCGAAAAGTTTGTGATGGGACTGTAGCATAAAATTCATTCAACAGACATAAACAATCAATAACCGTTTGCTACACTTTGCCATAGCAACATTCACTATCTTTTCACGATGTTCATCAGTGTAAGTCTAGCTTTACTTTGATACTCATTGCAGCTAACTCTGCCACAAGATAACGAAAGACATGAGGTATGGAAATGAGTTCAATACCGTCACCGCGTTTGCATGCGTGACACGTCCATTTTAGTTCACTTTCCATGATTCCCGACGAGATTTCATGGACGGATTCTTCAATCATGGTTGATAACAGACTTCCGCAGTGCTTACACACTTTTGCCTAAAAAAATGATGCAAAATGATTGCAAACTAACATCAAAAAATGATGCAAAATGATTGCAAACTATCAGTTTGCTTAACTGGCAGGGAATAGTAAAAATTGCTAACTGAATGTGGATCACAATCACACAGTAAAAGCTGCGTGCAAACTACAGCTTCAGTAGACTGGTGCAAACAAAGTTTTTCCATTGAGTGCGAATGAAACTCTAGAACAGGGGTGTGCAAACTGCGGCCCGCGGGCAACTTGCGGCCCGCCGAGAGATTTGTCAACCTAATGAAAGTGCGGCCCACGCGATCCAGCTGAAGTCTGCACCAATATCGCAAAGATAGTGCGGGTAGTTTTTTCCTGTAGATCGGATGGCATTAACCCTTACAAGATCGTTGTCACTTAACGTCACTGTCGGACATGACGAAATATATGGTTTTTAAAATAAATTTTAATAACTTCTAAAATAATTTCTTGAGTGTAGTAGTGCAGTAGTAATGATGTGCGCGAATTGGATGCAAAAAAAATCGTTATTAGGTCCTACTGTACTTGGCTCCTTGACCAAACTGCATGTGTCTCACAGGAATTGCGGGAATGTTTAATGTGGCCTGGCTGGTCAGGTAAATTGCACACCCCTGGTATAGAATGTCGCTTGTTGCTGTTATTCATGTAAGATTGAGCATCGAATGAGTTTTTTTAGCTCAAACTCAATTTGAACCTAAAATTAGAGATTCAAATAATTCAGCTCTTCCATTAACCGTTCTTTACCATTAAAACATTTGATAATGATGTGGTTTTTAGCATTCTTGACATTCATTTTAACTTAATAAACTCGTTTGGGCACTTGTTGTGGAGACCAGGAACTACTTATATCTTTAATTTTGAAAAAATAGGCTTTGTGGAAGTTGGAATTGTACATTGTAGTTAGGTGCTGCCATCTATGTGCTAATCTTGTTACATTCTACCAGCTAACTTGCCTTCAGTATAATTGTATGGTTCAGTGACTACATACACACTGGTCCTCTCCCTATCTAAAATTAATGGTTGTTGTGAAGCCTGTGCAACTCTGCATAGGTCAAGTTCTATACCTGTATACTGACTGTGAAACAGGTTTTACTGACTGTTTTTTGCTTTCTAGTTTTTGCTCAATGTTCAGTGCAGCAGTTTTGCTACTCATGTTTTCTGTAGTTTAATAAACACTTTTCTGTTGTGTGCAGTACAAATATTTATTATAGATTTTTGGTTCCTATTCATACTTCTCTGTACCTAAACTCAATTGTAACAAAGTGACTGAACAACAACTTCAAAAATGACTTTCACAGGCTTATCTATCGCGTGAGCCTATAATGAGTGAACTAGCGAGGAAAAGAAAATGAACGGGAATAATTAGGATAGACATTTTTCATTCAACAAAAAATCCTATAAATAATAAGAAAAGCTACCATGGTTTTATCAGAACATTCAAACAGTCTATCTTGAATCAAGAAGGAGCTGCCATGTGCAAGCAATGAATCTCTTTCCATTTCGCCAAATCTTACTCCTCCCGCCCTTTTCCTCCCTTTGATGGGCTGCTGAGTGAGTGCATCAACAGGACCTGTTGTCCGTACCTACAGAGACAAAGATGTAAATGATTGAGTGAATTTTCCTTCATTTGGGTAAAACTGAAAGACATGTTAGACATTTGGAGCAATTAAACATTAGAATGAGGGTCTGACCTTAACATTAAATTAAGATTCTCCAGCCTTATCGTCTGCTATAAGTGAACAAGCAAGTAGTCACAGTGTGTGGTTGGTTATGAAAATTAACCAATTCTCAAACTTAGTACATAAACGGGCGGATGCCGAAAAACAGTTTCTGGGAAATTTCATCCTGGAGGAAGGACGTATTCACACGCAAAGGCTAATATCACTGCACCAATATGCGAGACATAAAAGAACTACTGTTACAGCAAAGAGACCCAGGGATGAGAATAACAAATTGCAAAAAACTCTGAAACAGGCCGGGGGTTTGGGGGCCGCGTAGGCCATAGAGAACCTCTAAGCGGACTTAAAATATCAGTTACCTTGTTTCATGCATAATTTAAAATACCCAACTATCAAGGATACATGATACCTAATTGTCTCAAAAACGCCCAAGTACTGGTCGCTCCTATGCAAAAGTATATAAAAACTGTCTGCAATTGACTCAAATAACTCAGCATAATTGATTCTATATTTTTATACATAGAGATATACACTTGGTTACACTGATGTACCTGATGTAAACAAAGTGACGGCCTGTCAACTAGCGGTCAGCTTGTGAAATAATGTACTGGGTCCGTAAAAATTTTCTCAACGAATTTACGCGATTTACAAAAATGGCACTACAGGACCTCCAAAAACTCGGAATTCCGCGTATCCGCGGAAAATTCTCATCCCTGGGCTAAAGCATCGATTACCAGACATGCGGAACGCATTATGTGTTATTGAGTATCCAGCTGTGTACAAAAAATCGATAGGAACAGCTGCAGAAAAAATAACGCAATAATGCAGGTCTGATAAATCGGTTCATTAAAAACAATATAAAGCAATTTTCACACAATAACTTATTCCTGGTGTGTAGTAAATAAGACCTTTGTCAGTTCAGTTTTTTTTTTGTATGAATACATTTTATTAATCTCAGAATTAACAAGTACAGTTCAATTGTCAGTTCAGTTTCAGAGGATTAACCATGATTAACATTCAGCTGTAGTAGAATCTTCTGTCACTGAGTGATGAAATCTGACTTTCAGTGCAACAAACTGTACGATAAAATCATAAGGCACATGAATCTAGGGTCTTGATGCTATGGGGAATTTAAACGTTTTAATTTGCTGATATACGCTCCTCAGAGAAGCCTGGTTTAAGCATTTGAGTGAAACACCTTTGTTGTACTTCAGAGTTGAGAAGCATATAATAGAAATTGTATGAAAACTAACATTCAACATTGCTTGACCACTTTCATGTTATGTTACAAGAACTGATTTAATCCAATTAAAAGTGAACCATGTGTCACATATATTAATTCTACTGGTATGTTATATATAGATAAGATTCGAGGCTACAGCTCGGACGACGGCACCATTTGCGGCGATCTATACATCAAACGAAAGGTCTCGATCTAGTGTCATGCCATTGATGGTTTATTTTTCGAATCGGGAGCACCGGGAGGAAAGAGGGGGGCGAAAAACCTCCAAAAATGGCCCTTTTTCGGCCGTTTTTTGCAAAAGTTATACGCCTGAGATCTCCGGATCGGCGTTTTCCCGGACCCAACTCGCGATTTTTTCGAAATTTTGCTCAAACAGCCTGTAGAAAAACGTTATAGCGGCACCTGGTGGGACTCTCGGAAGGAGATATATAACTCTTTAGAAAGAGGAAGAACAGGGCTACACGATGATGTGGGCCATGCTTTAAAACACGTCCACTAAGAGGAGTGACGACGAGTTAATTAGATGTTCCATTTTCGACAATTTTCGCTTAGAAAACTGCTGACGCAAAGCCATTGTTCTGCCGTCATCCATTATACTCTGCTTATAACTTTAATTCAGTAAAAACTGCTACTGGCTTTGCGTTAGGAAAATAAACGAACACTAGGTAGGATGTTCGCGCATTGTTTATTATGAGTGGGTTTATACGCAAAATGTTTTTGTGGGGCCTTTGCTAGTCTGTTATTAATTGCATAACCAGTTCACGTTTGATTCTGGATGCGTCTGATATCACCAAGTGATCGACATAATAGCTGGTTTGCACAGAGTTTGTAATTTACAAATTTGTGATGAAACAGTCCACATCATATCTTGAAACAACAAATAAATGAAAAAGTGAAGAAATACAAGCATGAATTCTCTAATACGTGCCAATATTTGCAATTTCACAGCAAATGCGCAAAATTTCAATACCTGGTACTTGTCAGCAACCATGTGCCGCAACCGTTGATAATAAACAAGACCGAAAAAGATGTCAACCTCCATCTCCCTGCCGTCTACTCCGCTGTACATTCGCTCCGTGCCGTAGTAATTGTAGCCGGCTCTGCAGAGGCTCTTACCAAAAAAGTCTGCAGAAATTAAAGTACTCGTGAAAGTCATTTTCGAAGTTGTTGTTCGGTCACTTTATTATGATTGAGTTTAGACACAGAGAAGTATGAATAGGAACCAAAAATCTATAATAAATATTTGCACTGCACACAACAGAAAAGTGTTTATTGAACTACAGAAAACATGAGTAGCAAAACTGCTGCACTGAACATTGAGCAAAACTAGAAAGCAAAAAACAGCCAGCAAAACCTGTTTCACAGCCAGTATACAGGTATATAACTTGACCTATGCAGATTTGCACAGGCTTCACAACAACCATTAATTTTAGATAGGGAGAGGACCAGTGTGTATGTAGTCACTGGACCATACAATTATACTGAAGGTAAGTCTGCTGGTAGAATGTAACAAGATTAGCACATAGATGGCAGCACCTAACTACAATGTACAATTCCAATTTCCACAGTACTCATCTAAGAACCCATCCAAGTACTAACCAGGCTCTACATTGCTTAACTTCGGTGATCAGACGAGAACCGGTGTTTTCAACGTGACATGGCCGTAGACAAGTAAAGGGACATGTAAACATGAATTAACTCTATCAGATCGGGAGACGCTGATTTCATCAGACAGTTTGCAAGCATTTAGTGTGGACGCTCACACCACAGGGCACATAGAATATACTACCTTTGCTACCATGTTAATCCGCTACTCACCACTAGCAGAATTCTCCTCGGAGAATGTGAATGGAGTGCTATCATGAATGATACCGTGCATTGCAGCTGATTTGCCAGCCATGGCTTCTATCATCATTCCTACGTGTAAAAAACTGTTTAATGGCTTCTCATCTAAAACTGATCTTACTGATCAAAAATTTAATCCATATTGCACTATATGCAAGCTAGAATTCAATGCAGAAAGTCGTGTACCTGAACTGTTCCTAAAGGAGCCATGAGCAAGAATTTAATGCATAAGTCATAAGTCATTTATTTCACATTACACATTTACAATAGTTTCATGTACAATATCTAGTGAAAGGGCCTACAATGGATATAATACAAATAAGAAATACTGCACAGGAAAAGCCTCAAACACTGTTCACCTATACACGAAGGTAAATGTGTTGCGGGCAATCAAAAGCAGGGCTTGTTAGATTGTCCCACACAGTGAAAGAAAAAAAAAGTAATGGAGATAATCTGAAAATTTAAAGTGAATAGTGATAAAAAAACATTAGTGCTTAAAATGGAATGATGTAATGAATGAAGCTCATATATAGGATGATATAAAAGATAGAAAGACTATTATTTGTTAATAGTATGTAAAATTAAAATAACTTGATTAAGCTAACACCACTGTTTTTCAACTACTGTGAGGATGGATACTGATAGAAATTTTGATTACTCATTGATACTTGCTTAAAATTTGATTTTTTAGCATTTTCTTAAATCTAGTAATAGATCTGCTATTTTTTGCGGATTGACAAATCTCATTCCAGACTTTTGGTCCTTGATATATTATAAATTGTTTAGCTATGTTGGTTCTACAGAAAGGCACAGTGTATTGATTAAATCTTGTATTATGTCTCTTAGATGTCAAGTGTATCTATGCATGCCATAAGTGAGCCAGAATTCAACAACCTGAACATTCGCGATGTGTGTACGTGTAACAACAACAACTGATTTGAAGAAACCAAAACACTTGAAATTTAGCTTTAAGATTTTATTCTGAAGTGTCTACATAAACAGCGAAGTAGTGTCCTGTTGAAAAGCAGAAAACCAAGTGGCCAAAACTACAGGTGAAATCCTTTAGGTGTGAAAACAGGTTTAGAGATTATGCGTTCATAGAGACTGTAGAAGCCAATGAAAATTTAAACAGTAAAGAGAAAGATTTAACAATTTTAACAAGAACACCTGAAAGGGGCAGCGCTAAAAATGGTATGATGACAATACAACATAAATTTAAATTTAGAGTAATTAAAATGATTTTCTTCTGTCCAACAACAGTGAAACAACATGGAAGTTACAATTCGACAAGAAACATCTCGGCACGGGCACTAGCCAATCAGAAATGAGAAAAAAATCTACTATCATGTGATAACTCACCCGATTCACGTTTAAATTAATAAAATGCAGATATATGGAAATTATTGTATGGAAATTAAATTTTTAAAATGTTATAAAGAATGTGATTTGTTTATGTAATCTACATCCATAAACTGTAGAAATTTACTTACCTATGGTCATACGAGAGGGGAAACCATGGGGGTTGAAGATAATATCAGGAACCATCCCGCTCTCGGTGAACGGCAGATCCTCTACAGGCCAGAATTTACTACAAATGCCTTTCTGTCCATGTCGACTAGCAAATTTGTCTCCAATAATGGGATTCCTCTGAAAGGATAAAACAAGCTAACTGCGAAAATTGCCAGTATGTTAAAGCAGACGGTAGTTTCATTGTCTGTGACCTCCAAAATACTGTAAACTAAGATGCTGCTCATCGAATTACAATTCTGGGGCCGTAATTTTGGGGCTGGTTACAAATTTGTAAAATTACTTTATAAGGTTCAATGAATATCATGTCCCTTACTGTCGTACTAATAGTGCCAGACATGTACAGATATGTGCAGTTGTGGATTCTGCAGATAAAGAAGAAAGTCACATCTATCCATCTCTGCTAGAGATAACTCACATTTATTCGTAGTTGAATCACAACTTTTGTTAGTTCATCCTTCCCTGTATCGCTGCCAAGAATCTTAATTTGCTCCACGTAAGCTGACTCCATGCCCTTAAACCTTTCAACTTTGATCAAACCAGTTTGTAGGTTCATGTAACTATAATATGGATCACCTTGTTGTAAGTAGGTGCCAATGGGTGGAAGGCCATCTGAATCTAAATTGTTCTGAAAAACAAAGTATAAATTACTGGGAGCATAGTTCACCTAGATGTACTTGTATCTCTTGTGGGCAATAGAACAACTTGCTCAAGTGTTCTCTATATATGGTTAGTAGAATGAATCTTGAGGAAAAACTAACCCAGCTATATAAACAAAATATTTTTACAAGCCTTCTCAATTGTGTTCTTACTTAATGCATAACTAACTGTTCTTGTAATTGTATGGCTATAAAACTTATCTACGGCCATATCACGTTGAAAACACAGGTTCTCGTCTGATCACCGAAGTTAAGCAACGTAGAGCCTGGTTAGTACTTGGATGGGTGACCGCTTAGGAATACCAGGTGCTGTAGGCTTGCGAGATGTTCACACTGTGTCTCGACACTAGTCGGAGGAGTTGCACAAGCAGCCAACGGCTAGAGGGCGGAGGAGGTCAAGTGACCCAGCGGCCACGTGTAGAGGAGTAAACCTTCCAAATCAGGAGTGGAGCTCCGAAGGCGGACCAGTGCAGCATGTTCACTGACTCCGGCAGCTCCTGAAGCCAACCTGGTGCCAAACATATCGCTCTGCTTTCCTTTGGACTACACCAGGGAGGAAGAGAGGGGGTTCCTGTTGTCTGGGCAACTCAGGATCTCCATACACCTTGCCCAGGCGTGCGCCCCGGAGACGTTCAAGGATCGCACTGCTCAGCCGCAGTCGACGCTGCAGCTCCATCAATGTGATTAATAACTGACTCTCTTAGCGCACACTCCATTGTCTTCCGAGACAGAAGGATGCCATCAATAAAACTTATAAATGACGTATCTACTCTCTGAAAGGCTTTTATACAGGTTATACCTGTTAGCCAATCAGGGTTTGGTTAATTGTTCATTGTTTTCATTATAAATGTACCTATGATTGTACTATTTCTTATCAAAAAACATTGTTTAAACTAACAAAATGTTGTTCCAATTTAATATAATTAACTTGATTAATCAGCTGAAAATATCGAAATTTCTTTTCAGATCATCTCAACTAAACCCCGACCAAAATGTTACATTCTTTCAAACTATCCAAGACTATATAAAATCTATGCACTGCTTTCCATCAATTGATTGTTTGTAGTATTACTAATTTAACATCAATATTTATTTAAAGGAAGACAGGATGATTTTTCATATACTACCCCATTTTCAAATACGGTAAAAATTATACATTTTAACACCAATCATATTGCAAAGCGTTTCTGGTAATAAAAAAATGATTAATATCTTAATTAATGGCGGGCGAGCCCAACTCGTGATGACATCACAAACTAATATAATTTTCAACATCAAAAACCTTTCATGAGCGTGCGTTGCATGTGTTTGTGAAAGCGAAAATTGAAGTACAATGCTACAGAAAGAGATTCAGTGTGTTGTACTAAAACTAGGCAAGCTTTGAGATAAAAATTTAAATTTCACATTTACCACTGTACTCATGCATGAGCTGTCGAACATGTGCAGTTCATCGAAAACTAGCACATCTGAATTGAGAGGTATAGCACTTGTTTTATATATATAAATATGTATATACATGAAGGTAGATAAACAGAAAAGAAAGTAGTGAGAGAGAGAGACAGAGAGGGTAGAGGGGGAGAGTGAGAGAGGGGGAGAGTGAGAGAGAGAGAGAGAGAGAGAGAGAGAGAGAGAGAGAGAGAGAGAGAGAGAGAGAGAGAGAGAGAGAGAGAGAGAGAGAGAGAAAGAAAGAGAGAGACCTGAATGCATCTTACCTTAACAAGTTCATCACTTGGGTTGCCACAAAATCGTAAAGAGCAAGGCCCTCGTTCATTGGATTTCGTTTTTAAGTTGATCATCTCACATTTGTAAACCATTCCGTGTGCAAAGCCTCTTTGATATGAGGCTTTATTAATAATCATGGCATCTTCCATGTCATACCCCTTTCCAAAAGTAACACATTTAATTTTACACTACAAAGAAATACTGTTGGAATAACAAGATATTCAGGAACGTGAACAATAATTATAAAAACGTTCTAGCGGTGCCCGGTGGGACTCTCAGAAGGAGATATACGGCTCATCAGAAAGAGGAAGAATGGGGCTACACGATGATGTGGGCTATATTGTAGGGCAGGTCCACCGAGAGGAGTATCAACGAGTTAATTAGGTGTTCTATTTTCGACAATTTTCGCTTAGAAAACTGCTGACGCATGCCATTGTAGTGACGTCATCCATTATACTCTGCCTATAACTTTAATTCAGTAAAAGCTGCTTTGCGTTAGGTAAGTAAACAACGAGTAGGCAGGATGTTATGGGCTTTGTGTTATAAATGAGGACTTGGTAGGATGTTCGCGTATTATTGATTACACGTGTATTTTTACGCAAATTTTTTTGCGGGGCCTTTGCTAGTTAATAATTAAAGCTATTTGAACTAGACCATTAATTAAAATGCAAAAGTAACAAGGAATCAATAACGGATTACCCTTGCTAAAAGTAATCAGTAATGAGTAATCTGATTACAATTTTTTCGAAGTAATCAGTAACCATACCAAATTACTTTTCAAAAGTAAGGAACCCGACGCTGCCTATGAGTGATATTAGTTATAACTTACCGTATACGAAATAACAGCAACAATGGCATTCGTTCCGGATGGATAATTATCACAGGAAAGCATCTCGTACGATTGCGGTCTCACCAACGCGGATTGGGGAAACAGCAACCGGTAAAGCTTGTTATCGGAGCGATGACCAAACGCGTGCAGTGGCGTACCCATCGTTTGCTTACCCATCTGACACTGGTACATGTTTCTCGGACTTTGGTTGAAGTCCGGAAACGGTATGAGCGCCGCGGCATCGCTGAGTATGCAAGTTTCGCTTAATTCTTGATGTGTGGTGACACCGTGCACAGCCTCCTCGGGTTTCAAGCAGATGTTCAGATAAACTTGTTCAAACGTGCCAATCATTTCCACTGTTTTCGTGGCAAGATTTATCACGGGTCGTACCATTCGTGCCATACTAGTAAAGAGGTATAGGGCTGGATACTGACTAGCCACCTCAGTTTTCTCTACTAAACATATTTCCATTAATCGCGGTACCTAAAAGGCAGAAGGTATATTGTTAAGGTCAGTTTCTGGTGTAGGTGGCAGCACCTATGTGAACTTACCTGTAATTTTACCTGTGAAGTTGTAAATTAGGTTGTGCCTCGCTAAACACGCTCACAGAAGCCTCAGCAAACGTTAAACAATGTTTAGATACATTTTCAAGTAATTATTTGTAGCGTCTTTACCTGATTTGCTGTAAACCAGTATGACGTTTCAAGGATCTATTAAGTTGTTATAGCCGCACGATGTGAGTAATATTTACTTTATTATCTTAAATTATAATAATTAGATGATTTTACATTTGTAATCTGTGAAAAGCAGTCAAATTTATTATTTTCATTTTTTTATATATACAGAAATAAAGATTTCTGAGAACACCATATGCTATGAAGGAAATTCTTTTGTGTTCCCGTCACATATATCATAATAGACCAAACTGGCAGTTAAAAGATTGTTAATCACAATAAGATTTAATAATAAAAAAAAACAATATTTTGCGAAACCACAGCTCAGTTCATCAGGTTACGTAAATTAGTCACACAATGTTACAATGTTAACCGCTCAATGGAAGCCCTTGCACAAGATCGCTCAGCATGGCGGAGTGCCATCACCTCGGGGGCTAAGACAGCAGAAGCGAAAAGAATTGAGGAGGCAGAGGAGAAGCGCAAGAGACGCAAGGCATGTGACACTGCCCAACAACAGGTCCAAACACCCAGCCTCACCTGTGCCAAATGCCAAAGAAGTTTCCAGGCCAGAATTGGCCTAGTCAGTCACCTTCGAGCTCATCAAAGGAATGACAACCCCTCGAACTGACCTTTTATCCCTGTCACTATGGTCATCTTCGATTCAAAGGACAAACATCATCATCATCATCATCATCATCGTTACAAAATGTAAAATTTTAAAACAGTAACTTTAATATAAACAAATTACATCACACAATAAAGTGGAATGGTAGAATGGTTGCCATGGTAGGTCAAAATGATACTTATTAACTGGAGAGGAAACACTTATATTCTGCTGCCGTTTGATATGGAAGTAATTATCCAAATTTGCACATACTGCAAATGGTTGGAAATGATTCTGAAGTTACTGAAAAACCCATAAGAATGCATGTATACTGGCACAGAGAAGTGAGTAAGGGGTTATAAAAATAGTATTTTTAGTGTTTTTGAACATTTTGTTGATACGTTGATGCTAGAATACAAAAGTCTAATATATTTAGCATTTGTTTTCATAAAAAACAAAAAAAATTGGCATTTGTCCCAATTTTCAGTGCATTCTACTTTGAAGCACAATAATGTAGTTTTAGCTATGCCAACTTATGGATGGTTTTGGTTTGAAAGGACATATATTGTGACATCATAATAGTTCACATATAAATTTCAAAAAAAAAATACATGCAAGTTATTTCTTACCCTCTCTTGTTGTGTAACTTTAAAGTACCGCAAGATGTTGGCAAATTTTCTAGCAGCGTCATGAGCAATCCATCCAATCATCTTTCCATCTAACATTACCGGGTAATGACTAGAAAACCTTCCTAACGCAGCGTCATTTTCAAGCATCCCCAGGGAAATCAACAGTCCCGGAAGATGACCCGTGAAAACTTGAACATTTGCAATCTGGGCTAATACTGCCAAGTGGTTGAGCAGACCGCACGGAGCTCCGTCTGGTGTGTGAACAGGGCATAAAAAACCCCACGCTTCGGGAAGTAGCTTACGTACAGCGGTCGTGCGCATCTCGGCAAAAAATGCTCCACGGTGGACGCTACGAAAATGAGACAAGTAACGCATGAAGTTGAGTTTATCGGCTACCACTGCAAATCCTGTAGTCTGCATGAGACCCAAACCTGTCTTAGACACAAGGTTTCCAGTAGAGATAAGATAGTCCATTGCACGAGTTATATCAGCCACCTTTCCTAATGCATCAGTCATTAGTTCTGAAAAATGACAAAAATGTATCGGGGTATGATGGTATTTTATAATAACGTAGGCAGCTAAGGTCACAATTTATGTTGTGTTTTGTTTCTCTCGGAAGGCTCGTAGAGAAAACCAGAAAACACTTCATCACATTAAACTACTTTATTAAGAGAGAATTCTACAACAAAAAACGTATGAAAGAACACGAAATGATTACACTAAACATGAAAATCTGGAAAACGTTTGAGTGTATCTGAAAATACAGGTATATAAGAGAATGTGTAAGTGGCGTCTGTGTGAATCTGCTTGTGTTCCAGTCTCAGCGGCCTGCTTCGCCTTATATAGCGCCCCCGAGAAGCTTCCAGAAGTTTTGTTCCAGAACATTCTACACGGTAACACGATCATGCCAGTGGAACATTCTACAATGTTCTATGCTATTTTAAAATATGCCAGCGATCTCAACAACAATTGACCGTATTTATTCGAGTATAACGCGCACTCCTAATTTTCGATTAAAAATCGGTATAAAATTTTGTTTCACTTTTTCTCGGCTCAGACCAACATTGTAAGTGACAAACGTTGTTGAACAACTCCAGTCTCTAACATTCATCTCTGGTACAGTGAATTCTCGGCTAGCTGCTCGATTTCCGTGGGCCAGGCACCGTCTAGACATTGCACCGTCTGACAAAGTCTGCTGATATTGATACATCTAAGCGTGTCAACCCAGCCCTCGTTTATAATGCGCACCCATACTTTGAGTTCTTTTGTAGGTAGAAAATTTTGCGCATTATACTCGAATAAATACGGTACATTACATTAAGTAGAAATTAATACATACTTTACGTGATGGGTAGAGTATATTTCACAAAGGGTTTGCTCAGTGATTTGCTTAGCCTTTTTGAGTAGTGCAAGTTTTGATGAGTTTAATCCTTACAATAATAAATTTGCAAAAAAACACGCATAACAAAAGTAGTTACACATCCAAGCTAAATTAATGCACACACTCAGTCTTTGAATAAGAAATAAAAATAAGAATTTATAAAATTTGAAACACGAATTTTGAAAAGCTTTGCAAAGTATTCTTAGCAGTAACTACAAAAACGGTTATACGTTGGCGAATTTCTGGAATTTTTAGTGATACCCATGCAATGTCAATAGTCAAAAAATCCAAACAAGATTAATATACTAGCATAGGGGTGTGCAAATTATCTGACTAGCCGGGCCACATTAAACTTTCCCGCAATTCCTGCGGGCCACAGGCAGTTTGATCAAGGAGCCAAGTACAGAAAAGCTTAATAACGATTTTTTTTGTATCCGACCTGCGTACATCATTACTACTACACTCAAGAAACTATTTTAGAAGTTATTAAAATTTATATTACAAGCCTATATTTCTACTTTCAGGACAGATAGTGGTAATTTCATTACAATGCATATTAGTAATGTGTATCACACAGTCTGTGTAGTACAGTGACATTAAGCTACAACCATCTTGTAAGGGTTAATGGCATCCGATCTAGTAGAAAAAACTACCCGCGCTATCTTTGGGATCGTGGCACGGACTTCAGCTGGATACACTCAATTAATCGCCCGGGCCGCACTTTCATTAGGTTGACAAATCTCTTCGCGGGCCGCACAAATTCTCTCGACGGGCCGCAATTTGCACATCCCTGTACTAGCAAAACAAAGTGCCATCCATCAAAATGACTGCAATAAAGATATTGTTACGGAGGCACCTGTGTCGAGTCAGGTGTAGGGCCCTCTACACGCCCTGCTTCCACGTCAGCAGCGACTCACCCCTTTCTTGTAGGTCCAGACGTCTTGTTTAGGCCTACACGTGGTGTGAGAAGCCAGCTGACCTGGAATGCCAGCATAAAAGCGTGTAGAGGTCACTACAGCCGGGATTTCTGACACAGGTGCTCCTCGGGTGTAGTGCTGTTACTAGTGTAGAGTTAGTTAGTTATTTTTGTGCACATGTATTTTTGGTTCCTTAATTTTAGTAGTGCTGTTAATAAACTCCGTACAGTGTAGTTTTTGTGTATTTTGTCTTATGAGAGTTGGATGACACACTATAACAGGTATAAGGTACTAGTTTGCAGACATTAATTTAGCTAATTAACATTAAGATTTGTAATTAAGTATTGGTTGCACAACGATTATAAAATGGATCTTCATGATGCGAAATATCAGGACCGCCATGCCATCTTGGAGTTCGACCACCTGGGTCGAATTCAGTCCAATATTAATTACAAAAGAAAGTAAGATTCGTTACAATGTTTATTAAAACTTACTTGGAGTTAGGCTGACATTTTCAGTTTTTCCTCTTGTGGAGATGATTTTTTTAATACTTAATTGCAAAGCTTGCAACCATCCTTCTACTTTTTCCTGCACAAAAATATCAACTAGGATCATTAATTTCATGTTGAATATTAGAGAACACTAGATTTTTTCATAGTGAGAAATACCATAGAATTAACTACAGTATAGTATTAAGTACAACTATTTGTGTTAACTGCAAAACATAACATTTATTTTAAAGACTTACACTTTAGATACACAGTAAAAAAGCTAGAATCTAAACACTTTTGTCTATCTTGCAGAGTTACACTTGTGGAACACTCGTATATCTATACACTTGTGTTATAGTTTCTACTAGAGTTCAGCTAATTTGTGAAGCAGCACACATTTGTTGATAGTAACAATCACTTTACAGGAAGGCAGGATAATTTTTCACATACAACTCTATTTTCAAGTCTGATAAAAAGGATACATTTGACCACAATTAATACTGAAAAAGTATTTCTGATAATTAAATAATAAATTAAAAACTTAATTACAGCGGGCGAGCCCAACTATTTATGACATCACGAACTAACATAATTTTTGACAGCAAAAATATTCCATGAGCGTGTTGCACGTGTTTGCGAAAGCGAAAATTGAAGCACAGTGCTACTGTGAGACATTCGGTGTGTTGTACTAAAACTAGGCAAGTTTTAAGATAAAAATTCAAATTTCAAATTTACTGCTGTACTCACGCATGAGCTGTCAAATGTGTGGAGTTCGTGTCACATCTGAACTGAGAGGTACAGCACCTGTTTTTTGTGCAATGCATTTCCGAAAAGCAGGCGCTAGTGCCTGTCTAATTAGCGAATGGTGAAATGCATGTAACAGCAAAGAACAAGTGGCGTGAACGTGAAACTGTGTTTGCATGGTAATAATTATTTCACGTAAGTCATTTTTGAAAAAATAGCATGATTCATTTCAACATTTTAAATTGTTTGTAGATTGTTTTAACCGAGAGTTTAAGATTGAGTCCGCTTTTGCTTTAAAACACAAGAACCATCAGGAAATTATATGACACAACGTTTAAGCCACAAAATATCATAAAATATTATATATTTAGGTTTACGTTTGAGAAGTAAACAACCAACGACAATGGTCATTAACTGGTCAGCTGGAAATAAAAAACATTTATAAAAAGTAGGTACAACATTAAATTTCACTGGTGCCCAAATGTCACATATCCAAACAAAACGTCTATATGTCATACATACATGTCATACAAATGTGTATAACAAATGTATATACAAAATTGTCTATATGTCATACAAACAAAACGTCATACATGTCTATATTTGCACAGACATGTATGAATTAATATTTAGACGATGCACCTCATTATAATACCAAACTCATTTAATGATTTGATGACAACTTTTTCTGAAGTCCTAAAGTGGACATCATAAAGAGGTTTGACTGTAGTGCTTTTAATATCAACCTTTTTGGTACCAGCTTGTGTAAGAGTAAGAGAAATTCAAATTGCAACTAAACCATATTAAAAAAGCAAAAGTGAAACAACTGCATTTTATTTATTACCTTGAGAACCATAAGGAACAGATGCCCGGATAACAAAACCTCCTGGTTGGCTGGGTTATCAGCACTTTCAGCACAGCATTCATTGTGAGCCAAAGCAAAAAGTTTCCTCGTCATGAAAACTAACACATCAAACTTTTCCCGGTTCGACTTTAGATGTATGCAAATACACGAGCTGGAAAATAATCATTTCTGCTAGAAAAACATGACAGACAAGTGCCAACAGTCATAAACATACAGACGTGAATTTTATTGGTCTGTGTCCAAATGTTAAAAAATTGTTTCATACACTATTGAAGTTAAATGATGTTACATTGATAATTAAATATGAGAAACTGTAGATTATAAAAGAAAAGCATATTAAAATTACGTCATAAATTCAGTGGCGGCTCGTAGCTAAAATCAAAAGGGGTGCTGCTTCAGAAAATTTTTAGCCATTGTTTTAATACTGTCTAAAAAGAAACAAACATGTGTAATTTTAATGTTGTACTTCGTAATTGTAATTTTAACCAAACAAACATACGAAAGTTTATACATTAACTTGATAAGATCCTGAACAAAAAAATTTGCTCACTAATAGCCTAAATTGTTACAGTTCAAACTTGATTCATTCACGGTAAGCATGTGACAACTGCAAACAAACTGTGTGAGCGACAATACTTTCTCTGCCTGGGCTCAGACACGGCCGCATGCGCACAACAGTGAAACACCACGTTGCTGGAGAACACTGTGTGAGTGACAGTACTTTCTCTACCTGGGCTCAGACATGCGCTACACATGGCCGCATGTGCACAACAGCCAAACACCGCGTTCCTGGAGCGCACGGTGCTGGGCTGTGAATACACTCATATGCTGTGGTTCTGCACAAGTATAAAAAAGAACTAAAGAAAATGCACTTATTATATGGAATATTATCAATAATACTGAGTGAATATAGGGGGTGCTGCAGTTCCACAGGAACCATACATGAGTCACCACTGGAAAAATTCATATTGATGATTGTGATTTAGTGAATGACCTTCAAACATTCAAAAATGATTGCAAATTTTGGACCTTGGCAAAAATTTGTAAATTGCTGATCAATTTGGTGACATAATTGTTGTCACAAGTAAACTTCCGTTTTCCGTGCAAAAGTAAAGATATCTGCTGATTCTTTCCATCAAATTGGCAGCCAGGCCCGTACGATAAAATACATCATACGATAAAAGGACAGGAAAAGGGGTACCTGAAGTAAGTTTAAATTATCTATAAAATAGATAATCTAATAGATAATAAAGCAACTATCAGCAACTATAAGAAGGTGCTACAGTTGGACAACAAGAAGCTCTTTTTAGTTGATTTTATTTTGTTGTTCTTAACTAAACTTTTAAAGAAACATTAAATTTGCATCAACTCGCCTTGATGTGATATGAAACTATTACCTTAGCAAGTAATGCCCTGCTTGTGTGTCGGTGTAAAAGGAGGGAACTTGCATCTGAACACGAAATGCGTTTCCTATGTAACGTACTAGCTCAGCCTGTCTGGTAGAGTAGATTTCCTGAGCTTGTCTCAACATTGAAGACATGCAACTAACAAGGAGATAAACATAATGTAACATTCAGAATTAATGTAATGGATAATGTTTGTTCTTAATCAATAAGCCTAGAAATAATGAAGTTGAACTCAAATCAAAACGTATTTAACTCCTGTTGTTGATTAATAGCATTATTAACCCAAAGTGTTTTTATCATTTCATAACAATTTTGACCTGTATTTCACATAAAATCTACATGCAATTTTTAGTTTAATCAAGATTGACCTTATTTTGTTGCCCGCTAATTAAACTACATGTATATTCTTTTCTCTGGATTATATAGAAAATGTCATACTTTTAAAATTACAAATGTTTCCTAAATTAAACTGATAACATTAATGCCCACCAGTGTCTAAAAATCTTTTTATCTATATTCGGTAAAGGATAGCAGACTAGGTGACTTTATAGTCTTTTTGCTATCATTTCTCTAGTTCTAGATCTATCTATACATTTTAACCATTTTTCAAAACTTATTAGAGATTCTTTTATTAATCATGTTTTATTGTAACACTATAAAGAGATAAATAAATTGAAACTGAATTGAATTGATACAATAGGAATATTGAGCTTATCACTAATGTTATAGGTACCATTAACAAGCACAGTCAATAAGAAACTTGCAATCTGTTTTAAAGCACAAGAAAAGGAATACCTGAAGTTTCAGAAAAAATGCCTTAAATATTATACTACTTTACAGAAATTTGCAGGTTTTTTAGCTGGTTCTATGGCTTGCTGAAGAGCTATCTTCACTGGAATATCATCAGGTAGTCTAAGCATATGCCCAATCCATCTTAAACTATCTTGGGCATATGCTTAGTCTGGTACACTTAACCTTTGACCTTTTCACGATCACCATCAATTGTTGGAACTGTGAAAAAATTTATTGCTTTATAAATGCCTTGAAGTCAATGTCTTTAGGACGAAGATGTTGTTTACTATACATATGAGTGAAAGCCAGTGCGAAACCCCCTATCCTCGTGGAACGCCGGGGCAACTGCCCAGCGTACCCATGCGTTAAGAATGCTCTGCATCTATCTGGGTCCCAGGATCCCCTGTTTCTGCAAATGTGAAAGCGTAAAGAGCCATATTTTTACTGCCCGCCTGATTTATGTACACCGCACAAGAGCGATTCATCAAGCGCACATGACATACGTAAGTAGGGGAGACCCGGGTAAAGTGGATCACTGGGCAAAGCGGATCAAATGTGTTAGCTCTTTTTTCCGTAAGGCGTCGCGATCTACGCACTGTGCGATGTTACGTCATCATCTACTGTGTACTCTGCATAAACGACCTCGACCTTTGCAAAGTTTGTCTAAGCGCGGTACACAAACGTAAGTTTTTCACCCACTTTCTTGCGATTTTTCACTTTTATAGATCATGATGATAAATTCCACTTAGTGCAGATTTATTCGCTACCGTTTTTACATATCATGGATGGTTCATTGCTGCTTCGTATCGATTTACTTTTGCAAAATAGACAAAATAGATTTAAAAGATATTGTTAGTTATGTTGAACTCAACCGCTCCGGTATGATCCACTATGCCCGTAAAAGATCCACTTTGCCCTAGAAATTTTGGTTTCGTATTTCGGAATTATCTGTTAAACGAGTAATAGTAATTATAAGTTTTTACCACATGAATATAGCAAAGTTTCCTACGGAAGAATAGGGCATGTAATTGATTGTTACAGATCAAACATTTTGAACTCTATGAGGGAAAACCCTTAAGTGATCCACTTTACCCGGGTCTCCCCTATTCTAGATGAAAACCAATATTTTGGTATATTTAAGGTTGCGCATGTAAGTGTTCGAACATAATAACTACAAATGCACATATGACAGTCATACATCACTGTGCACTCTTGATGAATCGTAATAAAAGATTTACACGGACGTATCTCACACAAAATTGACATTCGGCACTTAAGTGTTACTGACGAATTGAAACATTTTAAAATACTTGAAACATCTACCTTTTGTAAAACGAATCGTCTTCCTTGCCTTTAATAAGCTCGTTGTAAATTTCCAAGTCGGTAACGTCAACTAAGGCCTGGCAAACAAACAATTAAAAAAGAACTGCACTCACATATTGGTTTGCGGGACATTGCTTTTATGGATATCGGAGAAATCAGAAAAAATCTCAACCGTTAAAGGTCCTGCATACTACGGATACAGTCCATTATTTCGTGAGATGACCGCTAGATGGCGGGCCATCTCACTTTGTTTACATAATTACATCGGTGTATGCAAGAAGTACGTAACGACACGTATATGTTGTATGTCAGGAGCGGCCAGACGTTTTTGAGACAATAAGGTGATTTTACATTACCGTGAGCCTAATACACAGCGCCTACTGTATTAGCGTAGTTTGTTATATCATTAATTGTTATTTGTGTTATTGTTGTGTTTCATGATTTATTGTATTATTTGTATTAATTTGTGATGTGTATATGAACTTTGTGAAGTTTGAAATAAAATATTAAATCTAATTCTAAATCTAAATTAGCTTAGTATCAGTAAATACGGACAACTGGCAAATTTCGACCGACGTCTCCCCACTTTTGTCCGGCAAACCGAGATATGAGTGTAATGCAGCGAGTGATAATAAATTAAAATACAGCCTATCTGATGACAATAACGAAGAAATACAACTATCTGTAAAGTAATAAAATGCTTATAAACAGAATACCAGTTATCCATTAAAGTACAGAAGATGCGGAACATGTCTGAACATATGAATACGAATACAACATTAATTTTGTCAGTATCGCCAACAAAAAATATACAGGTCACTGCATCTGTTTCTGCAAGTAGGGCATTTCAATGCACTCAGTTATTAAATTAAATAAGTTATTAAATTATATAATCCCCTATTAACATAGTTTAAAAAATAAACCACACATTCTTGTCCCACACATTTAACAAACAAAATTAAAACTTGCTGTGACATAAATGCTAAAAAAATTGATTTCGCTTGCAGGATGAATCCAAGTCAGTGGATTTGTTATTAATGAATAAGCCTAGAAATAATGAAGTTGAACTCAAATCAAAATGTATTCAACTCCTGTTGTTGATTAATTGCATTATTAACCCAAAGTGTTTTTATCATTTCATAACAATTTTGACCTGTATTTCACATAAAATCTAAGTGCAATTTTTAGTTTAATCAAGATTGACCTTATTTTGTTGCCCGCTAATTAAACTGCATGTATATTCTTTTCTCTGGATTATAGAGCAAATGTCATAATTTTAAAAATTACTAACGTTTTCTAAATTAAACTGATAACATTAATGCCCACCAGTATGTAAAAATCTTTTTATCTATATTCGGTAAAGGATAGCAGACTAGGTGACTTTATGGTCTTTTCGCTATCCTTTCTCTAGTTCTAGATCTATCTATACATTTTAACCATTTTTCAAAACTTGTTTGCGATTCTTTTATTAATCATGTTTTATTGTAACACTATAAAGAGATAAATAAATTGAAATTGAATTGAATTGAAATAATTATGTTGAAATTAAAATAAAATATTTATTTATGGTGTGTTCATAATATACTATTCAGTAATCTGTTTTGTTTAATTTGTTTAGTCATTATACTTATACACTAATGTAATATATATATATATATATATATGTTTACTTGCAAACCAAAACCGTACATAAGTCGGCATAGTTAAAACTATGTTATGATGCTTCAAAGTAGAATGCATCAAAAATTTGTCAAATGTCAATTTTTTTGCTTTTTATTTATTTGCCTTTTCTATTCCAGCATCAAATTATCAAGAAATTGTTAAAAAAATACGAAAAATTTAACCTTATAACCCCGTACCAACTTCTCTAGCTAGAAACTAGTACTGCAATTGTAAAGAACTTGTATTTTCATACTCCAATAGTAGCTCGTTTTGCTTTGGGTTATTTCTGTTGCCAAGCTCAGATCTTTGTCAGGAAAAGACATCTACTGGATTTAAACATAACTTCAAAGTGTTCTTGCAAAGTCAGTAATAACCAATATTTGTGCAGTTGCTAAGTGTTTTGTAGAAACACGACAAAAAAAAATAGCTGACTTTAACAGCGATTTTCTCAAGATTATGTTTTTCAGTGTGAAGCCTGCACCTCATCTTGGACATGGATTATCTCAGCTTAGAAATAACATACAGCGATGAGTTTGGTATCAAAACGAAGTAGAGATTCAGGGTAAGTGTATAACTAGAAAAGTTTAAATGTCGACTTATGGCAGGGATGAGAATGACAAATTGCAAAAAACTCTGAAACAGGCCGGGAGTTTTGGGGCCTCCTAGGTCCCCAATGGGGTTGCGGGGCAAAGCCCCCTTGGAGCCAGCAAAATATTGCTATTTTGTGACCATAAAGTTTAAAGAGAGTCTAAGTGGACTTAAAAGATCAATTACCTAGTGTCATGCATAATTTAAAATAGCCAACTATCAAGGATACATGATACCTAATTGTATCAAAAACACCTAAGTACTGGCCTCTGCTATGCAAAAGTATATAAAGACAGTCTGCAATTGACTCAAATAACTCCGCACAATTGATTCTATATTTTTATACATAGAGATATACACATGGTTACATTGATGTACGTGATGTAAACAAAGTGACGGCCTGCCAACTAGCGGTCAGCTTGTGAAATAATGTACTGGGTCCGTAAAAATTTTCTCAACGAATTTACGTGATTTACAAAAATGGCACTACTGGTCTTCCAAAAACTCTGAATTCCGCGTATCCACGGAAAATTCTCATCCCTGCTTATGGGCAATTTTGCTATGCAAGCACACATATATTAATATCATATATATACATCAAAAAGTCAAAAAAAGAAGAAACCATATACCTTTAAGATTACTACGAGTGGTGCAAAGAACATTTGTTTTTGAAAGAAGAAACACAGATTGGCTGAACCATCTAGTAAGTAATGTAACACCATATTCTGAAAATCAAGACGAAATTACAACATAACTACTGTATGTTATAATAACTTAGCAATTTTTAATAATATCTCAGTTAAACCAACAAGCTGTTTTTACCATTTAATAATACAGGATTAGTGGATTAGTTGCTGAGCAATTTCCACATCAATACTACAATGATTAGAATTATTACACAGAAAATGTTTGGAAATAAAAGTTTTCACATTGATGCAGAGGCCTAAAACAGCATCACCATTTTGTAGAACAAGATGTAATAATGAAATTTACTAGTTATTCTGAAATAGAATAGGCTGAGTGTAATAGGAACAGCCTTCCTCTATGGTAATTCTGAAAGAAAATAAGGCTGAAAGTGTATTAAGAGCACACTAATAGCAGCCTTCCCCTTTGTATTTCTACCAATGGGTTGCATTTTCAAATGCGAGCTAAAATGTCATTTCCAACCAACATTCCTTGTCACTTCCACTTGTCACTAAAAATATGTCAATTTTTACATTTCTATAGTTCACGTTACTTCGTACAGATACCATCACATCTTTCTCCTCTTTCTATTCTCTATTAACCTTTCTTTCTACTCCTTTACTGCTCTTTTCTATTACACTCAGTCCACATTCATTTGGGGTGCTCTAAACAAGTAATTACTTCTTGAGTACCCCACGGGTCATTTGCGGCTTGGCATCTTGTGTACATGATAATAAATATATTATTAAATACTTTTACGTACAATGCTGTAATGATCGTTGTGGATATATTTAATAAATAAATAAATAAATAAATAAATAAATAAATAAATAAATAAATAAATAAATCTCTTTGCAAATAAAACTTTTTCCTATTTTAGCCAAACAGTAATAAACTTAGTATTTTCATTCACACCTAGCAGTTGCAGATGTTTTTTTGTTCACATTTCTACTAACAGAAAAAAGCTAAAACTTGCAAAATACCTAGTTACCACAAAACTTATTTATTTAGTTTGTCAGTTCCATTTGAGTAAACATAAACGTCTAAAAGGAATGGCTAAAACTTACGGCTGTAGTTTGATCAGATCTGACACAGCGCATCGTCACTCCGTATTCGGTATATAGTGGGCCACGTTTTTTCCAGCTGTTACGGATTGTGCACAACGGCTAAATAAACGCAAAAGCAAAAACTTGACAACAACAAACAACCAACATCGACAATGAACAATCTCCTTCATTGCTTTGCTGTTTTATCGATGTTTATATAATTATGCACATCTACTTATGTACATTTCACATCAGCTAATAATAAGCAAGTATTGCTTCATCTGTTTATTTCATTTTGCTGTTCGCCGTATGATTGGACCATATAGGTAAATATCTATAGGTTTTACATGTCAAATGTAGACCTACGTTAACTCAAATGTAGATTTAGATAATTCAAATGTGTCTTGGTAACTCAAATGTAGACTTAGGCAGTTCAAATGTATTAACAATGGTTTTCAAGAAATCTTAAGCGTTTTTGGTAAGTCAAACGTAGACACATGTCAAGTCAAATGTGACATTGGTATCTCAAATGTGGATAGGTGGTAAAATTTAAGGATGTTAAATTTAATCTTAATTTAGTAGTTGCTGTGAAAATAATAACTTTATAGGTTTACTAATAGTTCACTAATATTCTGTAAACTTTATATACCATTGGAACTGTTAGAGAAAACAATACATTCTTAAAATAAACAATGTTTCTTGAGAGAAACTAATTCGTTAATGCAGTGCTAAATAAATATTAAATATAATAAAATATTCTTGGTGAAGAAATTCAAAGTTGCTTAAACTCAGCAAAACAAATCTTACAAAGTTTCTTCTCGGCATAATCAACATGCGAATCACTTTCTCAATTCCGTTAGCTATAAAGTATCCTCCCATTTCCTCAACTTCCTCTCCATGCTTCACGAGTTCAGAAGGGTTTAGTCGTGCCAAGTTACAGGCATTGCTCTGGAAAATGCAGGATTAATAAAATTACAAATAATATGAGAAAATGTGTGCTTGAACACCAAAACCATCCATAAGTCGGCATACTTAAAACTACGTTATGATGCTTCAAAGTAGAATGCACCAAAAATATGGCCAAACGTATATTTGTTGGTTTTTTATAAAAACAAATGCTAAACATATTGGTCTTTTATATTCTAGCATCAAATTATTAAGAATATGTTCAAAAAGTACTACAAATCTAATTTTATAACCCCGTACCCACTTTTATGACTAGTAATGTGATAGCAAAAAAGTTGTATTTTCAAACTCCAATACTACCTTGTGAAATCATTTATTTAGCTTTTTATTTTATTTATCTGTCATTTATTTGTTTTTTTATTTTTATTTTCTAATGGTAACTACATTAAAATGATCCAGAGGTTAGAAAAGTGAAAAGTTGAACAATAAGATTTATAAACAGTTTGACACAATTTAAAATGCAGACACCCTGTTACCTTAACCATAACTGGTACCTCTCCTATTGGTCGTGTAAATGTATCTGCAGTGCGACCATTTATGCGCCATGTAATAGTCGCCTGCAACTTTCCCTTATATGTAGTCAACCTTTCCCTGCACTGAAACAAGAAAGGAATGAATGTAACTGTTGTGGAGATCGCTGATGTCAAGTAGAATTGCATAGAACACCGTAGAATGTTCCGTCGGAATGACCGCCTTAGCGTCTGGATTGTTCGAGAAGTTTCTGCAGTGCGCTATATAAGGCGAAGCAGGCTGCGGATCGCACATCGCACACAGATCTAACGCGGACTTATACTTATTCTTGTGCACTCACTTAAACGTTTTCCAGATTTTCACGTTTAGTATAATCATTTCCCGTTCCTTCATCTTTTGTGTTGTAGAATTCTCGCTAAAATAAAGTAGTTTTATTTAACGGAGTGTTTTCTGGTTTTCTCTAGGAGCCTTCCGAGAGAAACAAAACACAACTGTAACATCTTCTTATTTGTTTAAATCCTAACACCCAAAAAATTGATGTCAGACAAAAATGGCTACCAGTGTATTCAGACAGATTATCTGTCACCAGACAGATTATGTAGCCAGAAAATGCATAAAAGCTTACCAATAAGAATTTGTAGACTAATTTGACGCAAAAGATAAAAGTCTTCAATACAGAATGTATACAGTAACTGATAGTGTGCAGCTGTGTGTCTAATTATATAGAATGTTTGAATAAAAAAATTACAGATATAACAGCGGTAGCTCTCAACGTAGCAGACATGCGGAAAAGGTGATTTGAGAAGTATCGAATTTAACATCAGATTGAGACAATAAAAAATGATCTTAAAATATTTATTATTCCAACTATACAACGAGCTAATCCAAAATCAAAATGACAACAAACAACCTGAAGTGAAGATAATTGTCAAAAACCTGTGCGTCGTCGTCGTCCGCTTAGCCTTACACCAATCTTTCTGCCATGTGCCTGCCCCCGATATTGCGGGGAAAAGCCGAAAATGCACGAACAATTAAAATATCGAGTTAGCCGCTACGACCGAATGCCGTGGCACAGGTGAGAATAATCAAACTGTGGCAGCAATAGCAGATAAAAGATGAAATTGTTCCAGTCTAAATAGAACATCCAAAATTCTAAGTAAGTTTTATGCAGGATCTTTCCCAAACATTCCTAGAGAATTCATAAAGTTCACTGAAAGGATTGTTTTTACACAGTTGCTTTGTTTAGCAGTCTTGTTCACATATTACATATGCAGTGTAATCATACACGAAAACCACATGCAGCCAGTGATATTTTATACGGACGAAAAGACAAAATGTGGAGGTTTTTTTAACAAGAACATTTAGCAAGAAATTGCCAAATCGAAAATATACAAGTAATCAGGCAGCAGGAACATTTTGACAACATTAGTGTTATTTTCACACAGAACCTAGCCACTGGGGGGGAGGGGGGGGCAAGCCGGCCCAACTCAGTGCCGGTCCCAAGCCAGGATAAATAGCCAGGAAGGGCATCCGCCTGTAAAAACTGCGCCAAAACCTTCTATGAATGAGTCTAAAGTCCACAAAGAAGTGGTCAGACCTGCTCTAATCTATGGGCTGGAAGCAGCTTCTCTAAAGAAGACCGAAGAGAAGAAAATGGATGTGGTGGAGATGAGAATGTTGAGAAGGATGGTGGGAATAACAAGAAGAGATAAAATTAGAAATAATAATATCAGAGGAACTGTAAAAGTAGTGGAAGCCTCGCAAGATTGTGATGGTATGGACACCTGAAAAGAAGAGTCGGTGAAGATCATGTGGGAAGGGAGGTCATGGAAATGGAAGTGCTGGGAAATAGAAGAAGAGGACGACCCAAGGGGAGATGGATTGAATGTATTAATGGAGACCTTAGAGAGGAGAACATAAATGAAGAGATGGTCAACAACGGAATGCGTGGAGAAGACTCATTCACAACGACGACCCCGCATAGGGAAAAGCTGGGAAAAAGAAGAAGAAGAGGTGTTATTTTCACAAATAGAACTATAGTTGATTCAACGGCCAAACGTATCAGCAGGCCTACTTGCAAGGAAATATTACGTATAAGTGTATTGTGCGTACAAACATTTTTGATTTTGGATTTGAAATCTTCATTATTAAAAAACAGGATATTATGAACTAGTTAAAACAACGTAACAAATAACTTACTTCAGTAGGATAAACCTTCAATGTTGAAACAGTGACGTTTCCTTGTGCAACCGTTGGCAAGCTGATAGTAGCATCCTAAAATGTAGAAATTTTTCTTTTAAAGATTTTTATTTCCTTCAAAAAGTGCTGCTGTAGGGGGCAGAGTAACCCATTAGCCGAAGTAGGACACTTCCGATAAAACACATGTGGTAAATTTGCAGAAAAGCAGTGTCGTACATGGGCAGCCCAAGTAGGACGCTAGCGATTTGTGTCGAGAATCGAGATTTATGCCATAATAAAACATAAAACTATATTTGTTTTAGAAAAAAGTAACTTTATAATAATGATGGATAGCCCTTGACAATTTACAAATGTATTTTTTACAACAAATAATCATTATTATTATTAGCTCCATAAATATCATCATAACATTAAACTATGTATCTAATTCTTTAAAGGGAGATTCTATCAGGGCACATAACTCGCTAACCCGTTTACTTAGTAGGAAACAATTATTTGTCAAAGAGGGATTGAAAAGGATCACCTGTCTGTGAGCAAGACAAAATAAAAAATGATATACCTTAAACAAATGTTGCAATCGCCTAAAAGTGTGCTATTTCACTTCAAAGAAGATTAATATTGGCAAATATTAATTTTTCTAGCTCAGAATAAAATTCTTTTATTTTATCAGATGTATAATAAAATTATTCAACGTGTATCGACGTTTTTAATTATTATTATTACATAAACAATGGCAAACGGACGGTGGCAGTACGCTTAGCGACTCAATTCACGACCTGTTTCTAGTGTCCTACATGGGCAGCCCATGTACGACGGGTCCTACTTGGGCTAGCCCATGTACGACGGGTCCTACTTCGGCTAGTGGGTTACTCGGCGCCCAACACTGCATTTACATTTGCTGACCTCTGACAACAATCTTTAAGATTTAATGTTGATAATTGAGTTTATCACACATTTTTACATACTAAAGAAAAACAAAATTTAAAAAGACAGTGGATAGATTACAACACTGCACTTGTGAGGGTAAACTATTTTGCATATAACATTATCAGATAGATTTGATAGTTAGGAAAAGTGAGAAAAACTTACCTCAATACTGATCGCAATTCTGTCTTTGTTAGGAAGTTCAAATTCCGCAGGTTGTACATTCTGCAACACAGAAACAAGATTCACAAGATTCATTGCTATTGCATAAAAATGACTAAGTATATCTAAGTAATTAGATAGATGAGTGTTAGACAGAAAAACACGTGCATATGCCAATGACAATTATACGGATATGTTGTATTTAGTTTAGATAGTTTTTTCTTTTTTGTTTTTATATTGTTTCTTATGTTGGGTTGAGTTCTTGATTTATATGTAATTATTAGTTTTGTTTTTGATGAGTTCAAATTTTCCATTTTGTTTGCTAATTTAAATCTTGCCTCTTCTCATAGCCAAACTTATTTACTGTTTCTAAATTTAAACTTATTTGAACTTGTTGCCTCATTTATTTTTATTTATTTTGTTAAGTTGCTTATTATTTTCATTTGTACATACCTCACTTGACAGGTCATTTAATTTTCTTTAGTTTGGATAGGGGTGGTTGACTTGGTGACCCTTGGTCTTTTCGCCACACCGTCTTTATTTTAGTTTTTACCTTTTGTTTATGTTTATTATGTAAAATTCAGAGACAAATAAATTTTTTACTTACTTACTTACTTACTTGTAACTTCTGTGAATACATTAACAAGATTCACTGATATTGTATACAAAATGACAATAATCAGATTAAGTATTGCAATTACAAAAAGCTGAAAATAAACACTTGTGCGAGCCAATGATAATTAAACAGAAATCTTTCTATACATAATTCATAATCATTTATTGAAAAAAAAACCAATAAAATTATTCTAGTTAATTAAAGTTAAAAGCAATAGATACCATATTGCCGAGCTAAACCTGAAACTATTATACGTACTCTAATAGCAGTGCTGAGTCCATCACTTAAGACCCAATTGAAAGAATCAATGTGAGGTCGGACCAAATCTTGCAGCGTCTGAAACAGGATTCAATAATAAAATCTGTAACAAATTAATGATCTACAATTCTGGTGTGGCAGCAATAACTTTTACCTTTACACAGAAGTGTAAAGATCTGGGTATCACCATCGATAGTATGCTTAATTTTCAAACACATATAAACAACGTTGTCAATAAAGCACATGGAAGACTGGCATTGATCAATTGTAGTTTCCTTGACGGACCTATGGTAACCAAACTGTACAAATCAATGGTTCGTCCCATTCTGGATTATGGTGACGTGATTTGCAGCCCAAATCGTCAAGACATGATAAGGAAAATTGAAAGTATACAACGTCGAGCTACTAGACTTGTACCTGCCATTTCTCATTTACCGTATGTTGCAAGACTTAAGATTCTGGGCTTTACAACTCTGAAGTACAGACGCAAAAGACAAGATTTAATCCAAACATGCTGCATTCTTAAAAGCATAGAAACCATCAACAGTGAAATATTTTTCCACCGACAGACATATCATGGTACCAGAGGTCACTCCTATAAAATCAAGAAGAGGACAGTTCCCCAAAGGTGGAGTAGAAGAAGATTCACATTTGCAAGGCGAGTAATTAATGAGTGGAACACGCTGCCTGACAATGTAGTTCAAGCATCCAATCCTGCCCAGTTTAAGTTTCGTCTCGATAGATATTGAAAAAACAATGCTGAAAAATATATAGCATACCTGTCAACCTATACGGTTTGGCCGTATTGCTGTACGGGAAAAATGCATTTTTGGCCCAATACGGCTTACAAGAAAATCCATACGGCGAAAAGAAAAATATACGGCAAAATCAAAATGTTGCTCAGCGAAAATAATCGCATCGAATATTCCCTTTTTGATCGGTACTTTCATGCAGACGATCTTACTTCCGTTCAAACGTTGTCATTGCGCACACTCAGCTAATAATTTTTAACATCTGGTTAACCACTTCCGCTATTTCATTCGTGAAAAAAACATGGCAAGCGAACGTGTTCCTCCGGCGAAAAAGCAAAAAACTGGAACTGGACGTCATTTAAAAGAATGGGAGAGCCCAAAGTTTTGTGGTGGAGCATACGCTGGATGGGTGAAAGCCTCGTCAGAAGGCTGCGACTACTCGTTTTGTGTTCCATGTAGGAAAAATGTGAAAGTGCGAGCGTCATTCAGTTTTGCAGTAAAGTAATTCAGTGATTGTATAACAGGATATAAGGAAGAATGTGAGATTAACTTGAACCCTCTCTCGTTTTTATGTGTTTTGTCTTTTTTTTAATATATATGTATATATAAAGTTAAGTGTTTGTTACAAAATTCCATCTGATATGCATACATAAATAATATCACACCATAACTAAATAGTTTTTTTTTCATGAAAACAAGACAATAAAATCATGTTCCAATGATTTTTTTGTTGTTGTGTGGACTGATATGCGATCTCGTGACTGGTCTGTTTCTGTTGGCTCCCAGCAAATTAACATATTTTCAGATTCCGTAAGGTCCCGTGCTGTCTTATAAGGTTTAGCAAGACCCTATATAAGGGCAACGCTAATAACATGTTGACAGGTATGATATAGACACCAGGTTGCCACAATGGCAACAAGAAACCCTGTGCTTCGCTTCGTGATCGCAGTGTCGCCAGCTAATATGTATTTTTAATATTGATAAAGTAAACAAGGAAGAGTGGAGAGGTTCATAAGCTATTTATATTTATATCTATGTCTATTTAAGCTTAACCTCTATCCTTCGACAGTAACGGTAAAATGTTTCTGCTCCACTCACTGTTTTGTATACAGTTGCAACTTCTGCTTTCTGTTTATATAACAAAATCAATAAATAAACGTTCGTAGTCCTCACTTCAGTGTGATATTTTTATCAGCTCTATGAAATGCTTGATGTCAATGACAAAATCCACAAATCGTAACTAATGAAGAACATTAAACCATCTAATTAGTTCTAGAATTTAAAGTGAGACAAAAGTAATCTTGCACCTGGTTTTGAGCAGTAGGAATTTTTCCAAACCAGCTTTTTGTTAAATGCTTGTTGCTGTGAAATAAAGGCACACATGTTTCAGTGGAAGCAGACATGTCCAAACTCAAAGAAGTATGGGATTGATAAGCTGATCACGTGGTGCAAATGACGCTGCAATATGGACGTGCTGGTTTGATAAGTTTCAGAAATTATGCTTAATGCCAACATTTATATTACACAGGAGCTGTAATGGATATTAAAAACAAGTTAAAGTCTATAATAAAAGGACAGGTGTGTACATGGCAATAAATTAGAACTATATATTGCCAATATTTGCCATAAATGGTCTTTGAAGTTAGGCTAATTTACTTGCATTATATAGACTGACTAACCTTTTATTTAGTGTACTCTAGATGTTAGTTTAGCCTGCTCTTAATTACAATAGATATTAACTATAATCTAATGAGTGCATTCATGTTACATTGGTCAAAGTTGTCGATCCATAACTAAAATAAAAAATGGGAGTGAAACCTTTCACTTTTGAGAGTAATTAATGTCAGCTTCAAAATCAAAGTTTGAGACTTCAGATTTCCTCGTTTATATAGCCTATTTTAGTACACTAGTCCAGCCTGGAATCCGTATTACTTGAAAGACGTTGTTGTGTCGCAATCTGTACAGAGAAGATTTACACGCAGAGTTGCAGGTATGGAAAATCTCACTTATTCGCAGTGACTGCAAGAACTCCACATATCATCACTGGAAGAAAAGTGCCTATATGCTGATTTAGTTATGGTATATAACATCATTCATGGAAATATCATGAGTTCTCAGTTATGCCGTATGTACGCAAGAGGAACTTTCAAACTTTTCAATAAACGCACCAGATTCAAGCTTTGCCAAGGTAGTTATTCAGTTAGTATAGTGCCAGTGTGGAACCATTTGTTCATTTCTACCCTAAAATTATTGGTGCCAATTCTACCACTGGTTTCACCACTTTCTTGAAAATGCACTTCTCAAACGTTTTTTGAAAAATAGCAGTCTGCTGCAGTAATACTGCTTTTTTTCTCTGGGGATCAGAGTAGTCGTTGCCAACATGATTTTTGCTCTGATGTGAACAACGGATCCCTGAAGGAAGCCTAAATAAATGAGAAATTGAAGACTTCTATCTTTTCATTACCTGTCGATAATTTACCTAGGGCGATAGCAGGATCATGCGGGAGGAATTCTGGAACTTCTGGAACTACCTGATCTGGAAAGACTAAACGTCACATTGTTGTGTTTATACCAGACGGTATAGTCTAGTAGAAACACGTCTGCTTTCTGTCTGGCAGGTCCTTCTTTTTTTGTAGTTATATGTTGTGATTTACAGTCAGCCCAAAGGTCTTTGGAGCTTATGTTAATTATTCATCCTAAAAGCCGACTTTAAATAAAGATTATTATTCATATTATTATTATTATTATTATTATTATTATTCCAGTTGATTCTTACAACGTAAATGGCATTTATTTTCAGTTTAATTACTAATAAAAAAACTCTTCTCCTAAACTTACATTTTTGTCTCTTCTGTTTATTTTTACCTGTTTTGAGTTACTGGGACTACTCGTTGAATTTCATATTTATTTATTAAGTACACGTTAACAACATGATAACATGTATTAAGTACATGATAAAAACAGAAGTATCAAAATGAAAACATAATGTGTGGTACTTCCATATTTGCCAACGGGATGTCTTGTAGCTCTCATAACACAATAACTAGCCACTCTTAGGGGGCTACTGCAAGAAATATCCATTTTTTTTAAATATACCTATTAATCATTCTTGCATATTAAAGTACATCAGTTTCAAATAAACATTAGGTTTATTTGACATAAAATTTAATTTTGCAGGGAACAGGTCGTTCTCCAGCAACAACACCAAGTGAAAATGAATATAGAACACTGGCTAATGACTTTGTCGTGCAGAAACCTACTGAAAAAGTAAGTGTGTGATTTGTGTTAATGGGATTGCTCCAGGATAACTGAAGAATACAACTTTTTAAAAAAAATACAACAGTTTTTACATGTTTACTATTCTATTCCTAAAAATAAAAATATGCTTGCTTGCCTGTTTGAATATATTTGCTATGTTTATGATTAAATTTGCTTTTTTTGTTTGCTTTTCATTCAATAGCTGCTTTTATAAATTGACTGCATTTCTTGCTTTTTGTGTTAATTTGTCACATTATGATTACTGATTGCTTTTGTTCATTTATTACATTTAAGACTTACTGCACAAATTTTCTTCCTTTTGTTTTTTTTTTGTTATGCATTCATTATTTAACTACATTTTCATTCATTTGCTGCATTTTAGTTCACTCACTGCATTTATGATTTAACCAGATTGCTTGTTTTTTTGTTGTTGCATTCATGTCTTAACTACATCTTGTTTATTTGTCGTTTTAATATTTAACTGCATTATTTGCTTGCTTTTTTCCATTGGTATAATTATAATATAACTGTTTTGCATTTTGTTTATTTGCTACACTTAAGACCTAACTACATATTATTCACTTAACGATGTCGTCTGCCTGCCGTGCTTTATACTATTCCTAAGTTATATAGGGGTGGCTGACTCGATGACCTCCTGGTCTTTCGCCACCCATCTCTATATACTTTACATAATTTGTTGTATTTGCGCTATAAATATTATATTAGAGATAAATAAACCTTTGAATTGAATTGAATTGAAAAAGTTTTGTGTGTAGATCAGATAAGTTTGATAACATTGATAGAATAAAATGCTTACGATGTTTCAGTTCCTTTATCAACTAACATATCTGTAATTTTAAATTATAATTGTACATTAATTTACAGTTTCTGTACATAGTAATGTTCGTCAGTTACAACGCTTATTTACAAGTGAGGCTGATGTACATTAAGATATTACGTTTGCAAATTTGTTTTTGTAAAATATGTAACCAGTTTAAAAACGTTAAAGTGATAAAGTAAAAGTTTAGCAATTTTGATTTTATCTGGTAATTTTGATATAATTAAGAAACTGTAAAATTCAACTAAAATGTATGGAAATAATTTTTAACTTTCTTAAACTTAAATCAATATATCTTAAAAGAAATTTGTTTTAGTCAGTACCGGATTTTGATGTATATTAATGATGGTGGCAGTTTAGGTTGACCCAAATGTCTACAAAAGTTATTTAAAGTTAAAAATTATTTCCATATGTCTTTGCCTTATACATCCAGAGAATTACAATAGAAAGAGGAACAAACCCCTAAAATGCCAGGAAGTCTACAGAGTTTATTTCTCAAATGGAAACTAATAGTGTTAATAGACAGATTATTAGTAGAGCAGACAGATGAGTTGAAGATTATTGTCCGCAAACCTGTTTCTATTTTAATTACAGGTGTCAAGCAGCATCAGTGAATTCCCAGTAAATGACCCACATGCAGACCAAGAAGTAATTGAATCTATTGAGGAGGTTTATTATAGGAATGATTCATTTGATCCAAGTGATCATGAACTTGAGGTTTGCAATTTTAGACATTTGTTAATATTCTACAATACATAATTATCACAACATAATGAAATGCACTGGGTGCCATTTGTTGGACTCACTGTTAATGGAATCAGTCGCTTAATTGCTTCAAAAATGTCTGGTGTGGGCTGGTTCGATTCAGATGTATATAAAAACTGTCGGTAAATATTTCTGCATCTGCATAATTGACTCAATACTTTTGCTTTCAAGTACCTAAAATAAGATACTCTTGTGTGATCTAAGAGCTTTTTCTACTTTTGTGTTTTTTTCTTTGCCTTTGTGCACTATCATGCTCGAGCTGATACTTTTATCATGTGCTTATGCGCTAGTGTAGCACCAGGGATGAGAATTTTCCGCGGATAACCGGAATTCCAAGTTTTTGGAAGACCAGTAGTGCCATTTTCGTAAATCGCGTAAATTTGTTGAGAAAAGTTTTACGGACCCAGTACATTATTTCACAAGCTGACCGCTAGTTGGCAGGCCGTCACTTTGTTTATATCACGTACATCAGTGTAACCTCGTGTACATCTCTATGTATGAAAATATAGTTTCAATTGTGCGGAGTTATTTGAGTCAATTGCAGACAGTTTTTATATACTTTTGCATAGGAGCGGCCAGTACTTAGGCGTTTTTGAGATAATTAGGTATCATGTATCCTTGACAGTTGGGTATTTTAAATTTTGCATGAAACAAGGTAACTGATATTTTCAGTCCACTTAGAGGCTCTCTATGGTCACAAAATAGCAATTTGTTGCTGCCTCCAAGGGGCCTTTGCCCCTCAACCCCATTGGGGACCTAGGAGGCCCCAAAACCCCTGGCCTGTTTCAGAGTTTTTTGCAATTTATCATTCTCATCCCTGGACTCATCACTCTTGGCAATTTGAATCTGTCACCAGCTCGCCCACTGCTGTTAAGCTCATTGCCCAAGAAGTTATGGAAGCCAGACTTTTAATCACATGCCCAGCGGTTTGTTTTTGAAGCTCTTGGTACTTTTGATAGAACAATTAATCAGATGAACCGTAAAAATCATAACATTCACTGCTCTCACAACCTTTGCAATATCTACATAGCTAAAGAGTGATTACTCATACAATAGTAGTATTATGTTCATTGCTAATAGATTCAAATTCTTCCATCTGAAAGTAAGTCTATTAAGCTACGCCTATTGTGGTTTTCTTGGCAGGACCTACAGTAGTTAAATTTCTACGCTGGTAAAGCTATTATCTACGTTAATAATTTTTTACTAATAATCTTAAAAGTTGGTATTGTGGTTTGAAAAATTCCGGGTGGTGTTGGCAAAAAAGGTTTGCATACGACTTACTGCTTGCAGCATTAAGCATTACGTTTCTCTTAGAAAATATTTTCAATCTTACTAATTACAGAAATTACCAGAAGAGCTTGATTTACAAAAAATAAATTCAGATCGGACAAGGCTACGACGTCAACTTCAAGTGGTAAGTGTTGTAATGTACAAAAATTTTAAATTTAACAAACACTCTGTTTAGTAAACCCTGCCTTTGAATGCCGGACTCCGGCCCGCACTGTACCGAAATATTAGCTAAATTAGCTTGTGGTTCCGCTGTTCAAAGATGTGGTACTTGGTAAACTTTGGCCCATTTGTCTGTTGTTTTCCAACTGTAATCATAAGTTTTTTTCGGATCCGTTTTCACTTTTCAAATTTGAAATTAATTGTGCAGTTCATTAAGTAAAATTACAGTAAAAAGTACGAATTCTAAAAATAAGTAATATCATTGCTTCGTGTATTTTTCTTATTGTCATATTTATTGAAAAATTTGTACAAATTTACATTGTCTGACTAGACACTATCAGAATAGCGATCCTGTATACAAAATATATCTTGCCCTCAGTTTTAACATTCTCTTAGGTACAAATTAAACGTCCATGTTTACAGTCTAAAAACAGGTAAAAAATGAAAACGGTGATTCTGTATAAAACACCTAACAGATATTTTGTTTAGCGTCTAAAATTTTCTGTGCAATTGCAATAGCTAGGTTCACAAAAAGTTTGCTAATTGGGGTTCGGGTACTGCTCACATGCTATTTTGTTATGCTGAATAACATAATTGTTAGTTTAAACACAATTTATTACAGGATTGGATCAGACAGTTTGAACAACATGATTTAGGATCCTCAGCATAACAGACTTTAAACACTATTTACAAGAACATTTACAGTAAGAATTGACTATAACTACACAAGCTGACAAGTTTTACTACAAGATTACATTAGACATTAGTAGAAAATGACGGTTAGAAATTATTAATGTACGATTATTTAAGACTGATGCATTTTATATCAGATAGAAACTACTGGAAGCGTTTAGTACGTAATATAAAGTCATGTATGCATTGGAATATTTTACAGTTAGCAACATAGTTAAATTCATCTTTTCCGAATAATAACAACTTCAACAGATCATTATTTCCTAAGGCAGCTATGTTAAGGTTTTCGGGCAGAAGTATTTCATTTAATTTATCAAACATAATTGTTACTGGAAAGTGAATATAACTGAGCTGATGTGGCATGTAGTCATGATATCACAGTATTGAATTTCTGCGTTTAAATGTTTTTGTTGTTAAAACTCATTATGTAACAATGCTGCATTATGTAGCAAATCGTAAAATTCTTCATTATGTACCATTCATTATGTAACAATGTTTGTGTCGTCATGTAACAAAGTTGAAGCCTTATGTAGCAGACCTAGTAGTTTGGTCGTAGTCTGTGGGGGGAGGGGAGAGGGTCTTCGGTGTGATCTAATTATTTGACTGGATCAGTTTCTTTCTGTTCTAGGCACAGGTCACTTTCCTGTTTTATCTTGCATCAATGTAATGATTGTTACGTAATGACATAATGTTTGTTGCATAATGATGTAAACTTTGTTACATAATGGCAAATTTTGTGATTCGTTTTTCACATAAGCATATTTTTTGTTATATTATAAAGCCTCGTGATTTGTCACAGAGCTTTTTTGTCGCATAATGCTGCGTGTTACATAATGAGTCTTTTGCTATGTAACGAGCCATAACGTTTGTTTTCCACTGATTATCCAGCTGAAGTTTTGCCATGTTTATTGCTGTGTCGTAAATGGACGCAGGTGTACTTTGTAACTTTTATAACAACTTGCAGTGTGCTAAAGCGCCTTCGTGAAGTTACTCACATGAATTATAGTGTTGTCGTATAAAATTTGCAGTGTTCGTAAGCAAATAACTTTCTTCCAGCAACGTTGTCCTTAAAATCAGATTTTATAGTGTATACAAAATAGAGAAAATTACTGTATGTTACTTGCAATTGTAACTTTTATGTCCTGTACTCCACAGTAATGTTTTGTTTGTTTTTTTTTGTTAAAACAAAACCAGTCAGACCCAATCTTAAACTGTAGGTGAAAACTATCTATTTTTTTAAATTATCGGAAGGAAACGTACTATTTTTTTCAAAAATGACTTATGTGAAAGAATTATTCACTTTCGCACCACTAGTTCTGCACTGTTACTTGCATTTCGCTGGCTAGATGGGCACTAGCACCTGCATTTCGGAAACACATTGCATAAAAAACAGGCGCTGTACCTATCTGTTCAGATGTGTTTGTGACGATCTATACACGTTCGATAGCTAATGCGGGAACACAGCGGTAAATTTAAAACATGAATTTTTATCTTAAAACTTGCCTAGTTTTAGTACAACACACTGAATATCTTACAGTAGCACCGTACTTCCATTTTCGCTTTCGCAAACACATGCAACACGCTCATGGGATATTTTGCTGTTGAAAATTACGACAATAGTTGGGCTCGCCCACTGTTAATTAAGATATTAGTCTATTATTTAATTATCAGAAACGCCTTTGCAGTATTTTAATAAAATTGTGTTAAAATGTATACTTTTTATTGGACTTGAAAATGGGGTAGTATAACTTGTCTTTCTGTCTTTCTTTAAATATAATTAGCTTTTAAATGAGAAGAAATTTTTTTACCCGTTTTTGAGTAGCCATTGGCTATCTGATATACTGGGATCTTGTATCGAATAATAATCCCATGATTTTATAAATGCTAAGTTTTTGCTTGTGTCGATTTGTGTAGCATTAACCGTGCCATTTTATAACATATACAGGTTTCTAAGAAGGTTTCTTCGCTGATCCTGAATAATCATTCATCGTATGAGACAGAATTACGTCGTGTTATGGATTTACAGGCCGGTCTTCGTGGTGGCTATGCCATCTGTCAACAAGCTCGTCAGTGAGTGTTATTCTATTGTAAGCCTGTTAAATTGTAACAAATAAATGGGCAGTTTTTAGCTTTTGTTAGCAGATTTTTAAACAACTAAAAATATGCTAATGTCAATGAAGTAGCAACTAAACATTGAGTAAACTGGCAACTAAACATACTGTAAACTGGCAACTAAACATACTGTGAACTGGCAACTAAACATACTGTAAACTGGCAACTAAACATACTGTAAACTGGCAACTAAACATACTGTAAACTGGCAACTAAACATACTGTGAATTAGCAACTAAACATACTGTGAATTAGCAACTAAATATACTGTAAACTATCAACTAACTAGTAATTTACATACTGTAAACTAGCAACTAAACATACCGTTAACTAGCAGCTAAACATATTGCAAACTAGCAGCTAAAAATATTGCAAACTAGCAACTAAACATATTGTAAACTAGCAACTAAACATATTGTAAACTAGCAACTAAACATATAGTAAACTAGCAACTAAACATACCGTTAACTAGCAGCTAAACATATTGTAAACTAGCAACTAAACGTACTGTAAACTATAACGAATAAACATACTGTAAACTAGTAACTAAACATATTGTAAACTAGTAACTAAACGTATTGCAAAATAGCAATTAAACATACTGTAAACTAACAACTAAACATATTGTAAAGTAGTAGCTAAACATATTGTAAACTAGCAACTAAACATATTGTAAACTACCAACCAAACATATTGTAAACTAGCAGCTAAACAAACTATAAACTAGCAACTAAGCGTATTGTAAATTAGCATCTAAACAAACTGTAAACTAGCAACTAAACATATTGTAAACTAGCATCTAAACAAACTGTAAACTAGCAACTAAGCATATTGTAAATTAGCATCTAAACAAACTGTAAACTAGCAACTAAGCATATTGTAAACTAGCAGCTAAACAAACTGTAAACTAGCAACTAAGCATATTGTAAACTAACAACTAAACATATTGTAAACTAGTAACTAAACATATTGCAAAATAACAATTAAACATACTGTAAACTGGCAACTAAACATATTGTAGAGTAGTAGCTAAACAAACTGTAAACTAGCAGCTAAACATACTGTAAACTAGCAACCAAACATATTGTAATCTAGCAGCTAAACATATTGTAAACTAGCAACTAAACATACTGTAAACTAGCAACTAAACATATTGCAAATTAGCAACTAAACATATTGTAAACTAGCAACTAAACATATTGTAAACTAGCAACTAAACATACAGTAAACTAGCAACTAAACATACCGTTAACTAGCAGCTAAACATATTGTAAACTAGCAACTAAACGTACTGTAAACTATAACGAATAAACATACTGTAAACTAGTAACTAAACATATTGTAAACTAGTAACTAAACATACTGTAAACTAGCAACTAAACGTATTGTAAACTAGCAACTAAACATACTGTAAACTAGCAACTAAACATACTGTAAACTAGCAACTAAACATATTGTAAACTAGCAACTAAACATATTGTAAACTAGCAACTAAACATATTGTAAACTAGCAACTAAGCGTATTGTAAATTAGCATCTAAACAAACTGTAAACTAGCAACTAAACATATTGTAAACTAGCAACTAAACATATTGTAAACTAGCAACTAAACGTATTGTAAACTAGCAACTAAACATACTGTAAACTAGCAACTAAGCGTATTGTAAATTAGCATCTAAACAAACTGTAAACTAGCAACTAAACATATTGTAAAGTAGCAACTAAACATATTGTAAACTAGCAACTAAACGTATTGTAAACTAGCAACTAAGCATATTGTAAATTAGCATCTAAACAAACTGTAAACTAGCAACTAAACATATTGTAAAGTAGCAACTAAACATATTGTAAACTAGCAACTAAACGTATTGTAAACTAGCAACTAAACATACTGTAAACTAGCAACCAAACATATTGTAATCTAGCAACTAAACATATTGTAAAGTAGCAACTAAACATATTGTAAACTAGCAACTAAACGTATTGTAAACTAGCAACTAAACATACTGTAAACTAGCAACCAAACATATTGTAAACTAGCAACTAAACATATTGTAAAGTAGCAACTAAACATATTGTAAACTAGCAACTAAACGTATTGTAAACTAGCAACTAAACATACTGTAAACTAGCAACCAAACATATTGTAATCTAGCAACTAAACATATTGTAAAGTAGCAACTAAACATATTGTAAACTAGCAACTGAACGTATTGTAAACTAGCAACTAAACATACTGTAAACTAGCAACCAAACATATTGTAAACTAACAACTAAACATACTGTAAACTAGCAACCAAACATATTGCAAACTAGCAACTAAACACACTATATTTGTTTATGGTGACTAGAAAAGGAGCTTTTGTCATAAAATTATTTTATGCTAAAAAACTAAAGATTACTTTAGGTCTTGGGATACATGTTACACATCTGGAAGGAAGAAAATAAATTTGGCATAAAAATGTTTGAGAAAGTATCAGAAGAATTACTGGCTTCCTAATATTTTTCAGTACTGTCAGTTAACCTGTGATTTTCTTTTGCTAGAAACCTCGATCGTGCCAAGTGTAATTTCACCACTGCTAGTCTTCGAATTTTGGCCAATTATAGAAAGAGACAACAACTTGTTGCATTAATGAGATGTTTGCATACAATTAAAACACTGGTAAGTAATGACATAGTATGATGTTTTACTGGGAATGTCTACTCTAAGCTATTTTATCGATTTCGCATCAGAAATCGCGTGTTTTTCATTGATTTGTAAGTTTTATGGTTCACCTGCCAGGTTAGGCAAATGGTTCCTTTCTTATGTTTAATGACATATTGTTCGCGATTGTTTAAAATTAAAAAGGCTGCAAAAAAGTAAGTTATCAAATTTATAATGATAGGCTTAATGCGGGTAACATACTGTTCTAAACACCCCTTTTGCACTAAATGTAAGTTTCTGTTGAAGCCAAGTTACGCATCTGGCCTGTATAAAATCTGTCTTCTCTGCTCTTTTACTGGTCCAGTTAAATTAATCCACGACAATGTAAACTGTGTTTTGTCATTATTTTTTAACCTACCGTATTTATTCGAGTATAACGTGCACCCCTAATTTTCGATTAAAAATCGGCATAAAATTTTGTTTCACTTTTTCTCGGCTCAGACCAAGCATTGTAAGTGACAAACGTTGTTGAACACGTGCGGCCATGATAAAAATCATCTACTGACAATGTAAAGTAAACTATGAACACAATACCGAAATATATACCATCGGATAGACCAATACATCACAGCAGATAATAAGAATTCTTGGAAATGGCACCGTCTGACAAAGTCTACTGATGACGCAAATATTATTGATTATTTCCTATGATTAGTTATACTCTGCTTGGCCTCTGCATCAGCTGGTACCGAACAAATCTGTGTAGTTTTAGGCCCTTGTTGGCAAGATACCACCAACCCTTCAGTGCATTAACAACGGTAGGCTTATCTTGCGACCTAATGGGTTCTTTCGTGACTTTATCCGAGCAGAACTATCTGCATGCTTTTAATGTAATTAACATTAAAAGCAAATCATAAAGCTGAAATCGATGCGTTTCAAAGGCGAAATTACAGAAACATTTTGGGTATCAGATGGCCAAAGAAAATTTCAAACAAAGATCTATATGAAAAAATAAAAGAAGAACCTTGGACAAGAAAAATAAAAAGACGCCGTTTAAGATGGATTGGGCATATGCTTAGACTACCTGATGATATTCCAGTGATGATAGCTCTTCAACAAGCCATAGAACCAGCTAAAAAAACCTGCAGGAGGACAAATGTTAACATATTTAGATTTTGCACAGAAAGATTTAAACACTTCAGCATTGATCCTTAGAAATAAATGTACTTGGGGCATTGAAGCGTGTAGGGAGTCCTGGCATAGGGAGGTGAGCAGAATCATGTCACTGGACGTGTGATTCATTGGATGATGATGATGTTCATTAGGCTTATCTTGCGAACTAATGGATTCTTTCGTGACTTTATCCAAGCAGAACTATCTGCATGGTGCTTTTGTGGAAATATAAATAGGCTACATCGATTGAATTGTTGGAGTAACGTATTTGTAGTTGTAATATATACAAGTATAATACCACGTGTGCAGGGATGAGAATTTTCCGTGGATACGCGGAATTCCGAGTTTTTGGAAGACCAGTAGTTTTTGTAAATCGCGTGAATTCGTTGAGAAAATTTTTACGGACCCAGTACATTATTTCACAAGCTGACCGATAGGTGGCAGGCCGTCACTTTGTTTACATCACGTACATCAGTGTAACCGCGTGTATATCCTTATGTATAAAAATATAGAATCATTTGTGCGGAGTTATTTGAGTCAATTTCAGAAAGTTTTTACATACTTTTGCATAGGAGCGGCCAGTACTTAGGCGTTTTTGAGACAATTAGGTATCATGTATCCTTGATAGTAGGGTATTTTAAATTATGCATGAAACAAGGTAATTGATATTTTAAGTCCACTTAGAAGCTCTCTATGGTCACAAAATTGCTATTTGTTGCTTCGCCCCCTTGAACCCCCATGGGGACTTTGCCCCTCAACCCCATTAGGGGCCTAGGCGGCCCCAAAAACCCCGGCCTGTTTCAGAGTTTTTTGCAATTTGTCATTCTCATCCGTGCGTGTGTCTCTCTCGCACAGTCTGCTAAAATGTTTTTGGCTAATTTAATATTTTTTGTAGCAAAGGACGGATGTCAGACTTAGTGAGATGCTGGAGGAGGAAGACTATCCCGGTGCTATTCAGCTATGCCTCGAGTGCCAAAAAGCTGCAGCAACTCTCAGACATTACAGATGCATCAGGTACCACAAATTATGCAAAAGACTATTTTAAATACGTAATGAAAAATGATACAAACCAAAAATTTGTAATAAGAGCACGTTTTTTAGCTCGTTGTCTCGAGTTAATGTTCAACCTTATTTGTTCTCTGCAAATTTGGAACAGAAGCGTAAACTTAGGTACCATTGCCTTTGGCTGTTGAACTACAAACCTGGATTAATTTTAACTCAATTTGTTTTGAAACGACAAAGTGTCCAGGTTTCTATGTTTTAAATTTATGATACGCACAACTGGAAATTTTTTGAGTTAAGAATTCTGCAGAAATTGATTACAGGAGCTTTTTGTCAGTCATTACATGTTACATAGATTTCAATAGATTGTCATTGTAGGCACAAAATGTTGATATTTGAAATTTTTGGCTTAAGCAAAATTTGTTGAAACTCTTTGAGTGTTTGTTTGTACAGGAAATTGATTAGAGGGGCAATTTTGGCACTCACTCTGTACCTGAACTAGACTTTGGCACTATTTTAGTGCCACTACTCTTACCAGTTAAGATTACTATAGTATATTTTAGGGTGCGGTTTCACGAAGCCGTCCCTAACTTAACGACATCGTTGTTAATAGTTAAGTGAATGTAATAACGGCGTTTTTAACTCGGTGCCAGCTTGGTGAAACCAGTCCCAAGCTCTGCTATCATGTAACTTCTCTGTTATTATTCCAGCTTGTTGTGTATTAAAAAAATCATTCACTATGAGGCTTTCATGTGACTCAAATAACGATCCCTGTAGTATTTAAACTACCATATTTTTCACTCCAAAGTGACAACCGAAATATATATTTTTATAATAAAACTAATTAAAAAATTACCATGCATTTCAGTGAGCTGAGTTCTAAACTGCAGGATACATTGGAACAGATTGAAGAGCAGCTGGATGTTGCTTTGTCTAAAACTTGCCAAGGTTTTGACTATGATTACTATACAAAAGTACAAGCTGCTTACAGATTGCTTGGTAAAACTCAGGTGAGTACATTGCTTCAGATTTCTTGGTAAAACTCAGGTGAGTACGTTGCTTCAGATTTCTTGGTAAAACTCAGGTGAGCAGTTTCGTTGAAGTTTAGGCAGTGGTTAAACAATAAGCACTGCATAATCAAAGCCAAGTACTGGGGCAGCACTGGGACAGTTTCATCTATGTATTTAGTCTGGTTGCTACAGCAACAGCTTGTAGGCAAAATTCCTTTCATAAAATTTGCACCCAGGTATCGTTAAATCGAAGATGTGTAAATTGCAGATAGATATCACTTGATACAAATTGCAGATAGTGATCACTTGATCACTAACGATTGAGCAGAACTGAACAAAAGAAATTGCTACAGTAAGAAATAGCTAAGTGTTTGAAAATAAAGTTAAAGGACCAGGGATGAGAATTTTCCGCGGATACGCAGAATTCCGAGTTTTTCGAAGACCAGTAGTGCCATTTTTGTAAATCTCGTAAATTCGTTGAGAAAATGTTTACGGACCCAGTACATTATTTCACAAGTTGACCGCTAGGTGGCCGGCCCTCACTTTGTTTACATCACGTACATCAATGTAACCACGTGTATATCTCTATGTACAAAAATATAGAATCAATTGTGCGGAGTTATTTGAGTCAATTGCAGACAGTTTTTATATACTTTTGCATAGCAGCGGCCAGTACTTAGGCGTTTTTGAGACAATTAGGTATCATGTATCCTTGATAGTTGGGTATTTTAAATTATGCATGAAACAAGGTAACTGATATTTTAAGTCCACTTAGAGGCTCTCTATGGTCACAAAATTGCAATTTGTTGCTGCCTACGCGGCCCCAACCCCCCCGGCCTGTTTCAAAGTTTTTTGCAATTTGTCATTCTCATCCCTGAAGGACTAAATTGAAGTGCTTTGTACATTAAGAGAAGGCTTATTAGGGTACATAGATAAACACTTGGCATGATTTCAACTATGTAAAGTAAAAGTTTTTAATAAAGTTGTGTTGTTTTAACTATAAATGTTCTTAAGTGTCTGTAATATAAGAAAATACCATGAAAGTTATGTTTAGTTTTATTTATTAGACAGCAATGGATCAGCTGCATATGCACTATGCCAGTGTGATTCACAATTCTGCATTTACGATAGTTCTGGGCTACGTCGAGTTGTGTTCCAGTGATACCGAAGCCAATTTCCAAAAACGACAATACGCTGATCTATGCAAGGTAATTGTTTGATTTATCCATATTCGGCAAGTAAATGTAACTACATCAAAGTGGAATTTATTGCCAACTGATTTTGAACAAATCTGTTCATTTTCAAGGCATCTAAAACAAAGAAATTTAGTAGAATTTTGAAACAACATCGAAGTACAATTCAGTAGTTAGATAGCAAAAAGATATATGAGATTACATTATATCAGGGGTGTGCAAATTATCTGACTAGCCGGGCCACATTAAACTTTCCCGAAATTCCTGTGGGCCACAGGCAGTTTGATCAAGAAGCCAAGTACAGTAGGACCTAATAACGATTTTTTGCATCCGACCTGCGTACATCATTACTACTACACACAAGAAACTATTTTAGAAGTTATTAAAATTTATATTACAAACCATATATTTCTACTTTCAGGACAGATAGTGGTCATTTCATTACAATGCATATTAGTAATGTGTATCACACAATCACAATCACATGTAGTACAGTGTTATTAAGCTACAACCGTCTTGTAAGGGTTAATGGCATCCAATCTAGTAGAAAAAACTACCCGCACTATCTTTGGGATCGTGGCATGGACTTCAGCTGGATACACTCAATTAGTCGCCCAGGCCGCACTTTCATTAGGTTGACAAATCCCTTCGCGGGCCGCACAAATTCTCTCGGCGGGCCGCAATTTGCACACCCCTGCATTATTAGATAATATAGCAATTTACTTTACGGACTACATACCTTGATTTTTATGAAACTATGCAACACTCAACAAACAAACAAACAGATAAACAAACAAACCCATAAAACCAAATCATATATCTTTTTGCTATTTAACTGCTGAATTGTATTTCGATGTTGTTTCTAAATTCTGGTAAATTTCTTTGTTTGTTTGTTTATATTATTTGTAATATGATTCGAAAACATACTCGGTTGTGGTTTCTATGTTCTTATCATTTTAGTTCCTCAGGTAAGTTAAATTAAACAATCAAGCTAGTCTATCTCAAGTACTAGTAGGAGGGATGTGGCATTATGTGCAAAAATTGCTACTTGAACTAAGAGCTAATGCATCTGCAGGACCAGATTTAATTCAGCCAAAGATACTGGTCAAGGCTATTGGTTCACTGGTCAAGCCATTGACAATAGTTTTTAGAAAGTCTTTAGCTATTGTTTAGCTAAGTTGTCTCGCATTAGTCCGATACATAAAAAGGGCCAAAGATACAGCCAAACATACTGGTCAAGGCTGCTGATTCACTGATCAAGCCACTGACAATAGTTTTTAGAAAGTCTTTAGCTGTTGTTTAGCTAAGTTGTCTCGCATTAGTTCGATACATAAAAAGGGCCAAAGATATAGCGAAAGATACTGGTCAAGGCTGCTGATTCACTGGTTAAGCCACAGACCATAGTTTTTAGAAAGTCTTTAGCTGTTGTTTAGCTAAGTTGTCTCGCATTGGTCAGATATATAAAAGGAGCCAAAGATACAGCCAAAGATACTGGTCAAGGCTGCTGATACACTGGTCAAGCCACTGACAATAGTTTTTAGAAAGTCTTTAGCTGTTGTTTAGCTAAGTTGTCTCGCATTAGTCCGATACATAAAAAGGGACCAAAGATACAGCCAAACATACTGGTCAAGGCTACTGATTCACCGGTCAAGCCACTGACAATAGTTTTTAGAGTCTTCAGCTGTTGTTTAGCTAAGTTGTCTCGCATTAGTCCGATACATAAAAAGGGGCCAAAGATACAGCCAAAGATACTGGTCAAGGCTGTTGATTCACTGTTCAAGCCAATGACAATAGTTTTTAGAGTCTTCAGCTGTTGTTTAGCTAAGTTGTCTCGCATTAGTCCGATACATAAAAAGGGACCAAAGATACAGCCAAAGATACTGGTCAAGGCTGCTGATACACTGGTCAAGACACTGACAATAGTTTTTAGAAAGTCTTCAGCTGTTGTTTAGCTAAGTTGTCTCGCATTAGTCCGATACATAAAAAGTGGCCAAAGATACAGCCAAAGATACTGGTCAAGGCTGCTGATTCACTGGTCAAGCCATTGACAATAGTTTTTAGAAAGTCTTTAGCTGTTGTTTAGCTAAGTTGTCTCGCATTAGTCCGATACATAAAAGGGGCCAAAGATACAGCCAAAGATACTGGTCAAGGCTGCTGATTCACTGGTCAAGCCACTGACAATAGTTTTTAGAAAGTCTTTAGCTGTTGTTTAGCTAAGTTGTCTCGCATTAGTCCGATACATAAAAAGTGGCTAAAGATACAGCCAAAGATACTGGTCAAGGCTGCTGATTCACTGGTCAAGCCACTGACAATAGTTTTTAGAAAGTCTTCAGCTGTTGTTTAGCTAAGTTGTCTCGCATTAGTCCGATACATAAAAAGTGGCCAAAGATACAGCCAAAGATACTGGTCAAGGCTGCTGATTCACTGGTCAAGCCATTGACAATAGTTTTTAGAAAGTCTTTAGCTGTTGTTTAGCTAAGTTGTCTCGCATTAGTCTGATACATAAAAGGGGCCAAAGATACAGCCAAAGATACTGGTCAAGGCTGCTGATTCACTGGTCAAGCCACTGACAATAGTTTTTAGAAAGTCTTTAGCTGTTGTTTAGCTAAGTTGTCTCGCATTAGTCCGATACATAAAAAGTGGCTAAAGATACAGCCAAAGATACTGGTCAAGGCTGCTGATTCACTGGTCAAGCCACTGACAATAGTTTTTAGAAAGTCTTTACCTATTGTTTAGCTAAGTTGTCTCGCATTAGTCCGATACATAAAAAGGGGCCTAAGAATAAACCTGCTAACTATAAGTCAGTTGCAATTACCAGTAATGTTGGCAGGGGGAGGAGAGACACATCGTCAATATAATACTTGTGTACTTACAATCTAATAATTTTTGAAGTAATGCTAGTGTTTGTTTAGCATTGTTGTCGTTGCAGAGTATAAACAATGAAACCCTCATACCTTGTCTGCTCGATTTGTGTAAATCATTATGGGAAGTTATGAAGAGTTACTACAAGACAATGAAATGGCATGAGGAACATGACTGGGAGTTAACTCAACACAGCGGAGAGGCGTCGTCTGGTAAATCATGTTTTTGTGTACTATATATATATATATATATATATGATGTATTTCACATAAGAGTAAACATTACATTTTGAACAATTGCAATCTTAAGTTAGTTCATCTGTACAAAATTTAACATAAATTATATTGATTAGTAGTTAATATTTGTAAGTAGTGTCTATGTACAAAAAGTCAAATAATATTACATTTAGTTGATTAGCAGATTTAGCAACATTTGTTTTACTTCATCATCACAAAAGCTCCTGTATTGTCCAGCCACCATTAAGTGCCCAGAAAAATTTACAGCACAAAAAATCAATTTCATTAAAACTAGTAACACTCCTAAACTTTGCTGAATTAACGAGTATGCGATTCTTTCCCATTGTTGTTATGCTTGTATTATCATTTAAAAAAGACAGAGTTTCTCATGATCTCATTGTCTTGCGTAACTTTAATACGATTGTACTACGTTTGCATACGTTTTGCAATTAAAACAGGGAATGGTAATATACTAGAAATGCAATGACTCGTGCTCGAATGTGAATTGCTTGAATGGACTAATGTTCATTGTTATCATCATGGCTTTAATCATCATCATCATCATTCATAGTTTTTCATGGGGAATAGATTTCACATGTTTGTGGCTGCATTTGTATAAATTTATTCGTGGGTTTATATTGTTTCTATAAAATTAAGCATACAATGAAGCATACCATACTCATGTGAGGCAGATTTGTACTGTAATTGATCTACTGATTTTTATGAGAATGAATAATGTTTATTAACTCATACCTGACTGGTTGGCTGACCGACTAATCTACAGAAAAGTTTAAAGAACATTGTCAGGTTGTAATTATACTCACTGTTTTTTAAACTTTTCTGCAGCTTAGTCAGTCAGCCAATCAGTAAGGTACGAATTAACACCAGTATTTAAGTAATACCAATTAGTACTAAATTTCTGAAGCTTGTAGAAAAATAGCTTAATAATGGCAAAATTTAATGCATCAACTAATATTGTTTTAGGTGTTGTGGCTGAAGGTACTGTAAATAGACGTTACATTAAGCAGAAACTAGAGAATGGCCTGCAGAGGATTTGGCAGGACGTACAGCAAAAAGTGCGCGTGTACGTGCAGGGTACGGACATGTCGACTTTCAAGTTTGACGAGTTCATTCAAGTTGTCGATCTCATTCGCAAGTATGAAGATTGTGACACATCTAAAATGTATAAACTTGATTAAGCACATGATTTGTTTCAACGACAATTTTTTCTCTTACTTTAAGCTTTAAAATCTTATTTACTTCGCTTGTACTTCATCAGGAAGCCCGCCACATGACCCAGATCTAGCTCAGCACAACTAACCCAGATCTAACTCGGCACAACTAACCCAGATCTAACTCAGGACAACTAAACCGACAGCAGACAATCAGCTGCAGCTATAGGCCGGCCATGATGATTCAATCAATCAATCAATCAATTTATTTCACTCCAGCAATACATATACAATACATCAACATACAATATTATTGAAACAAAAAGAAACAGTATAGGTAAATAAAACGTTGATGAAGTCAAATTAACCAAATGAAAGAGTTGCAGTATGACACCTTGAAAGCTTGGCTTGTTAAGGTGGTACAAATGAGTGAATCCAAGAATGGTTAGGGTTAGTAGACATGATGGAATGGAAAAAATAGTAAGATTAGGGATAGGAAGAAGGAAGGGAGGAGAAGAAACGACCACAGTGTATGTTTAATTTACATAGAGGTATATTAAAATAGCATTATAATTGATTGGAAGCCATATATTGCGACTGCATGAGACATGGAACCACTAAAATTGTATTATAAGTATGAATCCAAAATGGTTCTTTTCAAGTACTTTTTGAAACTATAAATAGTTTTGTGTATTTTTACTTGGGCACTTATTTTATTCCAGTTATTGGGGGCTGATTCATTGCTTTCCCACATTTAGATGAAATTCTTCTTGATAAAATGGAAGAGTTTCAGCAAAGGTAAAATGCGACAAAATCTCGCTCAGTGATTTTCGCCCCGCTGCAAACAACTGAGGCAAGCAGCAAGCGCTATCGATTTTTGCTCCTGGAACGCAAGTGAATGCTTTTACATTGTTTCTTATGGAAACAGTGTTTCATTTAACAGCATGTTTTGCTGGAATGCATTAGTGTGGTTAAGTGAGGACATACTGTACTTTAAAGGTGCTTTTTCTTTCCCTTAAAATTTTTTTATATGCATTTGATAATAATAGTCAGAGAAACCGTACACCATTCATAGTGCAAAAGGTATTTTTCTTTCAGTGCAAATAAATACATTCTGTTAATAAATGCTATCAGTCCTAATACCCTCATACTAAATTATGTTGTTGTTATCTGTCCTGTATTTAGTGTAAAAGGTGATAAATAAATGACTTACTTACTTACTTACTTACTTACTCTTGTTTTGTAGAATTTTGGTTCCAAAATTTTTTATATTTTTTATAATTAAGTACCACATAACATTATACTCGTGAATATTGGCATTTATATCTTCTTTCTGTTTTGATCATTCGTAGAAAATTACTAAACATTGTATATCATTACTTAAGCTTTACTTGGTGTTTTTTCTGTCACTGTCAGGGATGAGAATTTTCCGCAGATATGCGGAATTCCGAGTTTTTGGAAGACCAGTAGTGCCATTTTTGTAAATCGCATGAATTCGTTGAGAAAATTTTTACGAACCCAGTACATTATTTCACAAACTGACCGCTAGTTGGCAGGCCGTCACTTTGTTTACATCACGTACTGGCTGTTTTGATAACTTTTGCTCTCTCACTATCATCTCCCCTTTTCACTCATTATTAGCAATTAGGCCCTGTTTGATGACGATGATGTTCGTCCTTCGAATCGAAGATGACCATAGTGACAGGGATAAAAGGTCACTTTGGGGGGTTGTCATTCCTTTGATGAGCTCGAAGGTGACTGACTAGGCCAATTCTGACCTGGAAACTTCTTTGGCATTTGGCACAGGTGAGGCTGGGTGTTTGGACCTGTTGTTGGGCAGTGTCACATGCCTTGCGTCTCCTGCACTTCTCCTCTGCCTCCTCAATTATTTTCACCTCTGCTGTCTTAGCCCCTGTGGTGATGGCACTCCGCCATGCTGAGCGATCTTGTGCAAGGGTTTCCATTGAGCGGATATCCATGCTGAGCTCCTTGAGTGAGGCCTTCAGGCTGTCTTGGAAGCGTTTCTTTGGTCGTCCAGCCTTTCTCTTTCCAGACACAAGTTCTCCATAGAGCATCTTCTTTGGTATGCGGTTGTCTGGCATGCGAATCACATGTCCTGCGTACCGAATTTATGTTTTGAGGAGAAGTGTATGGATGCTGGGGAGCTCTTTTAAGTACCTCTGTGTCTGGCACCTTGTCCTGCCACTTGATGTCCTATTTACCTGTATACTATTCAGCTATTGTACTGTTACAGGCTGGAAGTGGTCACAGTACATTTGAAAATTAGAGAGAAAATAAATTTCAATTCAATTCAATTTACACATTTTCGAAATGACAAAACAACTATAACAGTAGTTGCAAGAAGGCTTTAATTTTTCTAAGTAATTTATTTGTTGTAATTATGTACTCTATGTAAATTTCCACAGACATTTACCTACAAGCAAATTTTGGCTATAATTCTATATTTCAGGTTGATGCAGATTGGTGAAGAGTTTTGTGGCAGTTCATCAGAACTACTTTACGAGTCAGTTCGAAAGCAAAGCATTAACTACTTCCGGAACTACCACCGCGCCCGCATGGACGAACTACGCATGTTTCTTGAGAATGAGGGCTGGGAACTTTGCCCGGTCAAATCGAACTTTACCATTCTGCAGTTGCAGGAGTTTGCATTTTTAAGGAATTCGCCTTTGCTGACAAAAAACCGTAGTTCAAATAGCTTGAAGGCCGATTTTTCATCGAGTAGAGAGAGTACGCCGACAAAGCAACAGTCATCTGAAGATGAGGAATGTCTCTTTGAGCGATATCTTGTGAACGGCAACCCCTTCTGCATAGATGCATGCGAAGTCAGTGTTGAAGATATCTTGGAAGCCAGCGGGGTAGGCTTTAGCATCACATGAAAACAGAAGCTAACGAAATATAGGTTTTACACGTCAAATGTAGACACAGGAAAGTTCAAATGTGACTTAGGCAAGTCAAATGTAGACATAGGAATTTCGAATGTGTTTTGGTAACTCAAATGTGACTTAGGTAAGTCAAATGTAGATGCCGTACTTTGAATGAATCGGTAATTAAGTTATTTAAGTGCAAATTAGAAAAAGATAAACCAAAGATACTGCATCTATTAGTAGGCCTATAACGTTGTTATTTTAACTTAAGAGCAATTATTAAATTGAAATTAATGATGATTAAATTTAACATCCTTAAACATTAACACCTATCCACATTTCAGATACCAATGTCACATTTGAACTACCTAAGTCTACATTTGAGTTACCAAGACACTTTTGAATTACCTAAATCTACATTTGAGTTACCAAGACACTTTTGAATTACCTAAATCTACATTTGAGTTACCAAGACACATTTGAATTACCTAAATCTACATTTTGAGTTACCAAGACACTTTTGAATTACCTAAATCTACATTTTGAGTTACCAAGACACATTTGAATTACCTAAATCTACATTTTGAGTTACCAAGACACTTTTGAATTACCTAAATCTACATTTTGAGTTACCAAGACACTTTTGAATTACCTAAATCTACATTTGAGTTACCAAGACACTTTTGAATTACCTAAATTTACATTTGAGTTACCAAGACACATTTGAATTACCTAAATCTACATTTTGAGTTACCAAGACACTTTTGAATTACCTAAATCTACATTTTGAGTTACCAAGACACATTTGAATTACCTAAATCTACATTTTGAGTTACCAAGACACATTTGAATTACCTAAATCTACATTTGAGTTAAGACACATTTGAATTACCTAAATCTACATTTGAGTTACCAAGACACATTTGAATTACCTAAATCTACATTTGAGTTACCAAGACACTTTTGAATTACCTAAATTACATTTGAGTTACCAAGACACATTTGAATTACCTAAATCTACATTTTGAGTTACCAAGACACTTTTGAATTACCTAAATCTACATTTGAGTTACCAAGACACATTTGAATTACCTAAATCTACATTTATTACCAAGACACTTTGAATTACCTAAATCTACATTTGAGTACCAAACACAAACCAAAACATTTGAGTTACCAAGACACATTTGAATTACCTAAATCTACATTTGAGTTACCAAGACACTTTTAATTACCTAAATCCATTAGTTACAAACACATTTGAATTACCTAAATCTACATTTGAGTTACCAAGACACATTTGAATTACCTAAATCTACATTTTGAGTTACCAAGACACTTTTGAATTACCTAAATCTACATTTTGAGTTACCAAGACACATTTGAATTACCTAAATCTACATTTTGAGTTACCAAGACACTTTTGAATTACCTAAATCTACATTTTGAGTTACCAAGACACATTTGAATTACCTAAATCTACATTTTGAGTTACCAAGACACTTTTGAATTACCTAAATCTACATTTTGAGTTACCAAGACACTTTTGAATTACCTAAATCTACATTTTGAGTTACCAAGACACTTTTGAATTACCTAAATCTACATTTTGAGTTACCAAGACACTTTTGAATTACCTAAATCTACATTTTGAGTTACCAAGACACTTTTGAATTACCTAAATCTACATTTTGAGTTACCAAGACACATTTGAATTACCTAAATCTACATTTTGAGTTACCAAGACACTTTTGAATTACCTAAATCTACATTTTGAGTTACCAAGACACATTTGAATTACCTAAATCTACATTTTGAGTTACCAAGACACATTTGAATTACCTAAATCTACATTTTGAGTTACCAAGACACTTTTGAATTACCTAAATCTACATTTTGAGTTACCAAGACACATTTGAATTACCTAAATCTACATTTTGAGTTACCAAGACACATTTGAATTACCTAAATCTACATTTTGAGTTACCAAGACACTTTTGAATTACCTAAATCTACATTTTGAGTTACCAAGACACATTTGAATTACCTAAATCTACATTTTGAGTTACCAAGACACTTTTGAATTACCTAAATCTACATTTTGAGTTACCAAGACACTTTTGAATTACCTAAATCTACATTTGAGTTACCAAGACACATTTGAATTACCTAAATCTACATTTTGAGTTACCAAGACACTTTTGAATTACCTAAATCTACATTTTGAGTTACCAAGACACTTTTGAATTACCTAAATCTACATTTTGAGTTACCAAGACACATTTGAATTACCTAAATCTACATTTGAGTTACCAAGACACTTTTGAATTACCTAAATTTACATTTGAGTTACCAAGACACATTTGAATTACCTAAATCTACATTTTGAGTTACCAAGACACTTTTGAATTACCTAAATCTACATTTGAGTTACCAAGACACATTTGAATTACCTAAATCTACATTTTGAGTTACCAAGACACTTTTGAATTACCTAAATCTACATTTTGAGTTACCAAGACACTTTTGAATTACCTAAATCTACATTTTGAGTTACCAAGACACTTTTGAATTACCTAAATCTACATTTTGAGTTAACGCAGGTCTACATTTGACATGTAAAACCTATATAAAAACAAGTCAGGAAGTCACATGTACAAGCTTAAAATGTATTTGCGAGAGCTTATTATAAATGTATTTATAAATATTTATAATATTTAATATAATATAATAATATATAATAATATTTATAATATAATATTTATATTTATAATTATTACAAATGTATGAAGAAATTCAATTTTTTTTGTAGTATGATGGTTCACAAGGTATGGAATCGGATGAGAGCAGTTCGGATGAAGATGTTCCGGAAGAGCTGAAGGGAAACTTTATAGATGAAGTAACTGGTGACACGCACGTTAGAAAGTAAGCAACTCATTTGTATTTTACTCAGTGCAGATTTTCAAGTGAGCTATTGTGCATTTTGCAAACTTTAGTTCAACGTGTCGTTAGTTAGTTGTGGTTCAATCGTTAATGATTCGCAATGCTGTCCAATAATTAGTCCAATACATTATGGCGTCATATATATATCTATGAAAGAAGCCTAATTCAGCTGATTATATTATAGGCACGATACAAACTATACTATAGACTTCATTGACAATTACATGGGTAATTGATTACGATGCAAATCTAACTTTCAAGAACCAGTTTGCAAAGGTCAGATCCATGCAAACAGGGTAAAAAACACTTAAACTCGAGATGTGGCATACTGGGCAGTTCCCCAACACCAGTTCTTGATCAGTGGCTTTCTGCGAATGTTTAAAAGATTCCTCCACTTTCAGATCATCATTAAAGAACACATCACGTCGAGTGAGCTATAAGGCTGTAAAAGGTCTACCTCCGATCTTGACCAGTACAACGTTGACAGTGCTTAGACTATTTGGTGAGTAGGTTGGTGAGTGAGTTGGTGATGCATTGTCCTTCAATTGTTGCTTGTTTTTGTGTAAAAATTTTCTTTCATGTGGGAAGTGTTTTGGTTGCTACATACTTCTGCATTCTTCAAGCTCGGATCTTGCATTTGAGTGGCAGGTACCTACTATGTTGGTAGTATTATATTGGTCGTCATGGCTGGTCTCGGGCTCAACTCGTTATAAAGAATTATATTAATTTCACTGGTATGGGCTTAATATATATAAGATTCGAGGCTACATCTCAGACGACGGCACCACTTGTGGCGATCTATACATCAAACGAAAGGTCTCAATCTAGTGTCGTGCCATTGGGAGTTTATTTTTCGAATGGGGCCCACTGGGACGAACGGGGGCGAAAAACCTCCAAAAATGGCCATTTTTCGGCCGTTTTTGTAACAATTATACCTCTTATTTCTGAAGAACGTGAACGGGCGGGCCGGGGGTGGTGCTGGCCATGGATAGATAGTCCATTCAGCAGTGGGTGTCATAGGCGTATTTAGAATTCGCGAGAGGGTCACGACGCCCCGCAACGGGCATTTTCCCGGACCCAACTCGCGATTTTTTCGAAATTTTGACCAAACACATCATGCAGAAAAAACGTTCTAGCTGCGCCTGGTGGGACTCTCAATAGGAGATATATAGCTCTTTAGAAAGAGGAAGAACGGGGCTACACGATGGTGTGGGCAATATTTTAGAACACGTCCACCAAGAGGAGTGCCGACGAGTTAATCAGATGTTCTATTTTCGGCAATTTTCGCTTGGAAAACTGCTGACGCAAAGCCATTGTTCTGACATCATCCATTATACTCTGCTTATAACTTTAACTCAGTAAAAGCTGCTGCTGCTGACTTTGCGTTAGGTAAGTAAACGAACACTAGGTAGGACGTTCGCGTATTTTTGATTATTACATTGCCAATATCAGAGTTTAAACACTTAAAAATACTGTATAGCAAAGATTATTCAACACAAACGTTTAAACAATAGAACATGAGCTTTGAAAAACACAAAAGTTCAGAGCCATATGGACAAAAATGGCACAATATGAAATTACTATGAATTATTTGTCAACCATTTGCGAAATTTCTTTGCAGATAATTGCTTTATAATTGTCTTGAAGTCACTGGTGTTCAGGATGTCGGCTTCCGCAACACATGGGTGAAGGCCAGTTCAAATGCGACTGTCTCATTTTTTACCAGTTTTGGTCTTGAAAATGAACATTCTCCAGTGCAGTTGGTCACCATCATCATGCACACTAACATTATGAGTGCAATTTCAACACTAGGAAACACATATTTCAAGTTACCAAAATTTTTTTCTTTGTAATGCCCGGCGAGAGACATAGATTGGCAAGGGGCCCCCCATGCTTGTCGGGCCACCTAGCAACTACCTAGCATGCACATGCATTAAGATGGCCCTGTGGGCTGGTAGAATTGTCTTAGTTATATGTTCTTATGTATCAAATCCTCCTTCATTGAGAAAAATAGCCACGTTTATTATTGCGTATAACTTTGTTGCCAAACAAATGCTGCAGCTATTGCCTTCTAAAATTCCTATTTTATTTCCCTGATATTGTTTCCCGCTACTTTGCTTTAGTTTCATTTCAAGCTTGTTTATTGCAGGCAAATATATTCAGATGATGAATGTACTACGGACTATAGCGTTCGACGTCACGATATGCATGTCACAGCTGTTTGATTTTTATTTGTACTCCGTGTACAGCTTCTTCGCAAGAGATCTGGTGAGATTATGGATTTAATAAATAGTAAAGCTTTCATTGAGTTTGAATAGCATCAAAGTTTGAGTGTAAATTTTGACAGTAAAGTGCACAGTGAGTTGTCAGTACTTAAGTCATAAGTCGTTTATTTCACATTACACATTTACAATGGTTACATATACAATATCTAGTGAAAGGGCCTACAATGAACGTAATACAAATAAGAAATACTGCACAGGAAAAGCCTCAAACACTGTTCACTTATACACGAAGGTAAATGTGTTGCAGGCAATCAAAAAGCAGGGCTTGTTAGATTGTCCCACACAGTGAAAGAAAAAAAGTAATGGAAATAATATGAAAATTTAAAGTGAATCGTGTGATAAAAAAACATTAGTGCTTAAAATGGAATGATGTAATGAATGAAGCTCATATATGGGATGATACAAAAGATAGAAAGACTATTATTTGTTAATAGTATGTAAAATTAAGATAACTTGTTTAAGATAACACCACTGTTTTGCAACTACTGTGAGAATGGATACTGATAAAAGATAGAAAGACTGTTATTTGTTAATAGTATGTAAAATTAAGATAACACCACTGTTTTGCAACCACTGTGAGGATGGACACTGATAGAAATTTTGATTACTCACTGATACTTACTTAAAATTTGATTTTTTAGCATTTTTTAAATCTAGTAATAGATCTGCTATCTTTTACGGATTGACAAATCTCATTCCAGACTTTTGGTCCTTGATATATTATAAAACTTTTAGAGCTGATAGTAACAAATAATAGTCTTTCTATCTTTTATATCATCCCATATATGAGCTTCATTCATTCATTACATCATTCCATTTTAAGCACTAATGTTTTTTTATCACAATTCACTTTAAATTTTCAGATTATCTCCATTACTTTTTTTCTTTCACTGTGTGGGACAATCTAACAAGCCCTGCTTTTTGATTGCCCGCAACACATTTTATTTGTATATAGGTGAACAGTGTTCGAGGCTTTTCCTGTGCAGTATTTCTTATTTGTATTATGTTCATTGTAGGCCCTTTCACTAGATATTGTACATGAAACTATTGTAAATGTGTATGGTGAAATAAATGACTTATGACTTAAATTTACAAGCTCTAAAAATCATGTCTAATTTTGCTTTTAAATTGACCTAATGGCTTTTGCATTAATATTTGCAAAATTAATCATGCTGTCTGCATGTAAGTGTCTGCATGTTTAATATCATTGGGCTTATTACAATTTCATGTTGTCTTTCAACGCTTCTGTTGTGCTGCGTTTAATTCTTAATAAAGTGTCACGTCAGTTTCGCTCTTTACTTAAATACTCGTTACAGCTAATTGATTTTTAGTCTGAAAACGAAATGAGAAATTGTTTGGGGAATACAGTCAACCCTCATTAAACTGACTAATTGGGGGGGGGGGTCCGGTTTAACCGATTGTCCGATTTATCTGTTATGCCTATATATGGTCTATATTATACAGGAATAATCACCTTAATAAGACCTATATACCGTGCACTATATACTATACTGTATATTACTTTAAAATAGTTAACCTGTGAGGATAAAGCAATTATTGTACAGTTGGTAGACCGTGTTGTGTTTAGCGCTCGGACTCGGTCGGAAATCGGTCAGTTTCCTTTACGTCCAGTTTAAGTGGGTCGACTGTATTTGAAATGTTTAGCTCACAAAGTTTGTTCAATTATTTTATGAACAGAATGAAGTGAATACTCGATCGATGAGCAACAAGCTGCAGACTACGCTAAAACGAATATCTGATAATCTCATCATACACGATACCGACCATCAGACGCAGCAGGAGCAAAGAGAAAAGGCTCGTCAACCCCATATTTCTCCCATTGTAGATCTTAGTGAACCGCAGAAGCTCTATGGACTGGCTGAACGTGTTGTCGCTGCCGAATCGCTGTAAGCCTGCCGTCAAATTTTCATTATTGTTTGTTAATTTTCGTTGTCACCTTAGTCGAATCATTATCAATTGCAAGTCTTTTTGGCATTTGCTTGTTGTGTTGTAAGTAGTCTGCTTTGATTTATGCTATTATTGTGTACTCACATCTTGGTTTGCCGGACCTCGCTTTTACGGATATCAGAAGAATCGGACAAA
>JAQGDQ010000595.1:96125-132730 GCA_030141605.1 Tubiluchus corallicola
CACTGTTCACCTGTATACAAATGTAAATGTGTTGCGGTCAATCAAAAAGCAGGGCTTGTTAGATTGTCCCACACTGTAAAAGAAAAAAAAGTAGTACGTTATCATAAGATTTAGACTATCATCAGTTGCCTGCAAACTATTGTTTTTTCAGGAATTTCAGATATTCAGCATGCGTTTGGTTGAGGTGAACAAACGAGTGCCAATACCTAGGGAAGCTTATAATGTCTTGTGGGAGCACTGTATTCGTCTAGCTAATAGGTCTTTTGTTGAAGGGTATGCTTTTTTCTCACACTTAGCTATTATGCCACGTATGGGTCACCATATTTCCTGCCTTGTTATTTATTTGCTCAACTGGGACAGCATGCGATCTGTATTTGCAAGGCACTGGTTGATTTTTTGATTTAATATTTTATTTCGATCTTCACAAAGTTCATATACACATCACAAATTAATACAAATAATACAATAAATCATGACACACAACAATAATACAAATAACAATTAACGATATAACAGACTACGCCAATGACGTCTAATTACAGAAGTAAAGTTTACATCACTGTTTGAAATGTTCTTGCATATAAAATTTTCACTCTTATTCAGCCTGACGTGTAAACTGTATGCACATTTTCTGTGAATCACATCAAACTAAATAAGATTAAGTCTAGTAGAAATATATCTAGCGCTCGTATCATATGAAAAGTTAAACAGCTGCCGTGTTGATACATTATATGCAACCTTGAGTTTGCTAAGATTGTAAGAATAAAAATGTGTCCAAGTGGACATACAATAAAGCGTAGTGCAGTAACTGGGTTCAAGTGCGATTTAGGCTCAGTTTTTCAGAGCCTTTTTCTTTCAGTTAATTAGCCATTAGGTTAATTGTTGATTGTACAGTCTAGCCTCGTTATCTCGCTCCTCGTTATGCCGCCAAACTCGTCTTTCGCCATAGAAAGTACCAGGACGGATTTCCTGCTTTGATATTTACCTCGTTAAGTCGCCACCCTCGCTTCTCGCCCTCGCCACGTCACGCTAGGATGAGTGCTTATGTAAACTATATTCGTTATGTCGCCAAACAGACAAACTCAGAGGAGAATCGATCAATACATATACCGCGTGTCGATCAATATAACCGCTGTATGTAGACAATGCTGCTGTACTCGATAGACAGACATAATTAATCTAGTGTGTGTCTCACCAGGATTAGATTAGGAGTGCTGTGGTTGGTCACCGATATCCTTACTCTATAACACCTAAGTTTATTGCATTTAAGTGTATACTCGAAAAAGGTTTTTTAAATGAAAAAGTAACATTCTAAGATTATTTTTATGACATTTTTTCATTTCTGATTTAATGTTGATTGGTATCATAATGCGAAATATGTTTTATATGTACATAGAGGAACACTATGTTAATCAACTATTATGTATATACATATAGACTAACTTCGTTATATTCCCGTTATCTCGCTATACTTCACGTCTTCATTTCAAGATCGTAATAGAAATGTATCATTTATGCTGCGTTGTGTGATGTTTGTAGGTATGCCAGTGCAAAGAAATGCAGTAACGAGGGTCGTGCACTCATGCAACTTGACTTTCAACAATATCTAATGAAGTTGGAGAAATTAACCGATCTTAGGTAAGACGGCCTACCTTACATCCTTGGTAGGACAGCCTTGGTGTAGATCATGGATCCTGGCACATCATTAACGTTGTCATAACCACCACCATTGTCATCAGCATTAATATCACTGTTTTTATGCCCATCGCTGTCATTGTCATCAACATCGTCAGCCTTGGTGTAGATCATCGATCCGGGCACATCATTAACGTTGTCATAATCACCACCATTGTCATCAGCAGTAATATCACTGTTATTATGACCATCGCTGTCGTTGTCGTCAACATCGTCATTATTGTATTCTCGCATCTATTTGTTTTACTTCATTTGTTACGCTAATTTATTGTTTGTTTATGTCATAATTAAGGCTTATTCATGTTCAGCATAGCTTGTAAGTTAATTTCTTCTGCTAAGCTCATAGCACTGCAATGCATTGTCTATTTGTAATTGTATAACTTGTATTTTGTAATATTGTGCTAAATGGATGAATAAATAAATCTAAATCTAGACATAAATAGACATAATTGTCTGATTATTAACTAAAGAATTATTTTTGTACAGCGTTCCCTCACTTATCTCGGGTGTTCCGTTCCAGGCGTGAATTTCCGCGAAATAGGGACGCTGCACTTATTTAACACTAACACGTTTGGGTGGCATCGTACGGCTTGAATAAATTCAGTCTCTAACGAAATTTCACATATAGCGCACAAGAAAACAAATTGCACGGTACCTGAGCCAATCAGCGACTGGGATACAGAGCAGCATTATCTGGTTGGTCGCTTTCCATCAATCAACCAATCGTGCAATCTCACGTCGGCAAGTAGCATCTCAAGCGGGCGCAACTACTACATTTCGTTTTTGGTGTGCATTCATCTGCCGAGTAAATACACTATTTACTGTAAATGGTAGTTTTTTATGATTTATAACATTCTTTGAAAACCCGCGAAACAGCGAGTCCACGATAAACGAACCGCGAAGTAGCGAGGGAACACTGTTCTTTTATCTGCTTTGAAGTTAATATTGCTATAATTTGCATAGAATAACTCAAACGTTTGTTTCTTGCACAGAGGTGTGGAAACAGCAGGAGGCATATTCACATTTTAATTTGTTTATTTTTATACGTTACGTAATTACTTGTTTTAATTTCAGGCCAATTCCGGATAGAGAATACGTAGAAGCTTATATAAAAGCTTATTATTTGCCGGATACTGTTATGGAAGAATGGGTAAAAGAACATAAGGTATGGTGGTAATTTGTCTTGTGATTTATTTTTTATTGTTTGTAATTCTTCTACTTACTTTTGCGAAATATATTATGTCCTAAAGGTGCAGACATTTGGCAGATGTTCAAAGCTAAATGAAAAAGCAATTTGCAAACCACCCGAATCGTACATTTTCCCTCATTGCAGCTTTCGTGATTTAATTTAATTTAAATTAATGTGTGCTTTTATAAAAAAACGTCCAAAAGTTGGCACTTAAGCTTTTGTAGTTATTGAGATATCCTAAATCTCCATTTTCACGAGGATCATTTTGATTTCAAGCTCATTGTTCAGTGTTATTTCTAAGCTGAGATAATCCACGTTGAAGATGAAGTGCATTGCAAAAAACAAGATCTTGAAAAAGTTTGTGTTAAAGTTTGCTATTGTTTTTTGTTGCATTTCGATAAAACACTTAGCTAAGGTTAGTTGGACTTTGCCAAGACCACATTGAAGTTATATTTAAGTCCAGTAGATGGCTCTTCCAGACAATGATCTGGGCTTGGCAACAGAAAAACTGCAAGCAAAATGACTGCTTCCACGAGCTACTACCGGAGTTTCAAAATACAAATTTTTCACAAATGCTGTACTGGTTTTTAGCCAGAGAAGTGGAAACGGGGTTATGAAATTAAATTTTTAGTATCTTTTGAATATTTTCTTGGTGATTAGATGCTGCAATATAAAAAGTCCAATATATTTAGTGTTTGTTTTTATAAAAAAAACAGAAAACTGACATTTGATCGTATTTTTTGTGCATTCTACTTTGAAGCATGATAACACAGTTTTAACTGTGCCGAGTTGTGGACGGTTTTGGTTTGCAAGCACACTAATAAGGAAACTAAGAAACTGTTACAGAATTTCTTATGTTACTATGAAAATCCCCAGATCGCAACATGACCCCAATGAGTTTACCATTTTGCTGCACTTTTAGACTATCTGACATAAATCTTTTTTTTAATTGCTAATTTAATGAAAAATAATTTTTGTGAATCTTTAATACATTGGTTGGCTCATTGGTTTTACCGTTTTGCAGGAATATACTAACAAACAACTCATTGCTCTAGTCAGCTGCGTAACTCACTTGAGTAAGAAAACGCGACAAAGAATTATAAATTCCATTGAGGATTCGGAGAAGATCAAGCGATGAGCGTCTTGGGAGCAGAAATTAGTCGACACATTAATAGTGGCATTCCATATGAGCGAAAATAGATTATTTATTTAGACAACTTGACATTAACTTTTTGCTGTCTCAAGTACATAAAATGTAAGTTGAAGATTACGGGCCCAAAGTTTTATGATTCAACATTTATGGATGAAGTGAAGCATTAATACTCAATAGATGCAGCTTGAATGCTGTAATTCACACAATAGTACTATACTACATTGTGTGAATGTCAGGGATGAGAATGACTAATTGCAAAAAACTCTGAAACAGGTCGGGGTTTTTGGGGCCACCTAGGCCCCTAATGGGGTTCAAGGGAGCCCCCTTGGATCCAGCAACAAATTGCAATTTTGCGACCATAGAGAGCCTCTAAGTGGACTTAAAATATCAATTACCTTGTTTCATGCATAATTTAAAATACCCAACCAGCAAAGAAGCATGATACCTAATTGTCTCAAAAACGTCCAAGTACTGGCCGCTCCTATGCAAAAGTATATAAAAACTGTCTGCAATTGTTTCAAATAACTCCGTAAATCGATTCTATATTTTTATACATAGAGATATACACGTGGTTACACTGATGTACGTGATGTAAACAAAGAGACGGCCTGCCATCTAGCGGTCAGTTTGTGAAATGTACTGGGTCCGTAAAAATTTTCTCAACAAATTTACGCGATTTACAAAAAATGGCACTATTGGTCTTCCAAAAACTCGGAATTCCGCGTATCCGCGGAAAATTCTCATCCCTGGAATGTAAGTTAAAGTGTTGCTTCGTGCTTGACAAATAGGTTAAATTTTGCAAATATAAGTTATGGTGATACTTGACAAATGTATGAGGTAACGCCGTTTTAAGTTTAGAAATGTCAGAAATGCTGTTTTCGGATATTTACGGTACACCTGCATTTTTAGCACAAGATACTAAGCTACTACATCAGCAGATAGATGATATATACGCATGCAGTATCAGTAGTAAATGTTGAAATATTAATGCGTACAGTCAGTTGGGATAGAAAGACCACATTATTGTGGCTCTTCATCTAACATTAATACATTGTTTTAAAAAATCGCGCAAATTTGTACGATTTTACTGCATAAATTTGTTCTCTGTTGCTAAGAAACCAGTTTATCGACTGTCTACCTGCTAATTCAAAGCTGTGTAACTGATGTAAACTTTGATTCACTGATGTAATTTTGCCCGAGCGAATTCAACTCAAACCGTGTCCAGAATTTTAAACACAACTTTACAGTGACTGTCAACTCTGTACCACTAAAGATATATATATATATGAGACAGTGACCAAATCCATTCTCATAGTCATGAAGTTAGACTCGTGTATGTACAGTTTAGATATGTATGTACAGAAGTATCTATAGAAATTATTTACCTAGTTATAAATTCCGTGATGTATGTTAAGCTATCGCTCAAAAACATCTACACAAAATCTGGTATACCTTTTGTTTCACATATTTTATTTTACAATAAGGTAGGAATACATTATAACTGATCATAGTTCTTAAGCACATTGTGATTATACACTTAGTTAATAAACATTCCAGTACTAATGTTGTTTAACCTAAATATTGATGTTTGTTGCTTTACCATTACTAATCTTTAAATAGACTATTGAAAAAATACATTAAAATAATGCCAAGTTGAACAGTAGCTTACGTAAGCAAAATTTTCACTGTACATGTGTATCTACAGTACTAAGATGTGCATGTGTGCGAACATTCCCTGTACAAAGACTATAGCGAGTCAATACTTTTGTTAAACACAGTATGAATTACAGATGGAGGTAGACCAGTCAGTGTTCAACTAGCAAATCGGGCAGTTCTATATAAATCAAATATTTCAATTTTCATAACTGGAAAAGTAAATAAAAGATGCAGCCGCAGGAAAATTTTTTATCAACGAGCCTTTTAAATTCTAAGGTTTAGAAGAACAACATGTTTCTTGCTGTCAGCATCAGCAGCCTACACTCATTTAAAGAATGGTATGACTCGAATTAATCGAGAAAAACAGAATTGAATTAAAAATCAATAAACGTACAGTACGTACAAATGAACTCTTTCACATTAGTACTGCAGTTTTATGAGCTCTAAACCAGGGGTGTGCAAACTGCGGCCCGCCGAGAGATCTTGTGGGGCCTGCGAAAAGGCTTGTCAACATAATGAAAGTGCGGCCCACGCGATCCAGCTAAAGTCTGCGCAAAGATAGTGCGGGGAGTTTCCCCTAGATCGGATGGCATTAACCCTTACAAGACCGTTGTCACTTAATGTCACTGTCGGTCATGACGAAATATTTGGTTTTTAATATAAATTTTAATAACTAAATAGTTTCTTGAGTGTAGTAGTGCAGTAGTAATGATGTGCGCAAATCTGATGCAAAAAATTGTTATTAGGTCCTACTGTACTTGGCTCCTTGACCAAACTGTATGCGACCCGCAGGAATTGCGGGAATGTTTAATGTGGCCCGGCTAGTCAGATAATTTGCACACCCCTGCTCTAAACTAAGGAATACAGAGAATAAAAGCCAAATACAACAAACAAAAAATTACGTACACGAGCGACAGTTTTTGCTCTGCCACTAAAACTGGCTTAAAAAACTGACTGGTTGCCTTGCAGGTTCAATTTGTACAAGAAATTTCAGTTGACTACGACCTAATTACAAGTGCCAGTGAATGAACAAAATACTACATCCGTTAAAAGTTAAAAGGTTTATTCTTCCGCAGTGTGCAATGTCAAAATTTCTTACAATTTAATTACGGAAAATAAAATATGTGTGCAAAACAAAAAAAAGTCAATATGCAACTAACAAACTACTGTTATAACATGCTACACCTTTTAGACAGATAATTTACAAGTTATTCTGATTTTCACCTGCTGCTCATATTTAAAATGTACAGATGTAAACAGTTTTTTACTGCAAGAGCAAGCACAGAATGAAAAGTTATTTAAGTTCATCTGTATCTTTGTAACAACGATAGCAATCTAATGAAAATGACGAACATTAACGAACTCAGTTGCGAGAAAAACGCAGTTTCCGAATCCTACTGCTCTTGATAATTCCAATATATAGAGATCTTTTATAAGTGTTATAAAATGGAAGCAACAATGCTGATGACCGTGACGATGATGATGACAAGCAAAGACAATGACGTAGCAGCAAGTGGTTAAGCAGTCCCATTGGCTTTACTTTACTTCCAACAAATGTCTTTACTATCCTTACAAAAAGCAGCACGATAAACCCAATGGGACGATGAAAAAGTCATTTATACAAGTTCGCGCACACGCAGACAGACGGTCAGTCTGTGCTGCTGCCTCCCGTTTGCTCTTGGTACACTTCAATCACGTCTTCATTCTCCATTTCCAGCTAATAAAAAAATTATTTCAACTGAGTATAACAATGATTAATAAGCAATGTCGTATAGTGTACACTTATTTTGTGCATTTAGTAAATGGTACATCCTTGCACTTAAACCTTTAAAAAATTCTGATGCTCTATTTTGCTACAAATGTAAACAAAAATAAAGACAATCTTTTATTCATGAATTAAAGAACCCATAAAATCGGCACTCACATCGCTAGTTGTGTGATTTCAAGGTCAAATTTAACGTAAAAACGAGTTTTTTTGAACTAAAAGTGCTAACTGTCAATTAAAGTTTGACACCAATTTTATTAAATTTCATGATTTCCTAATGAAATCGAACCTCGAAGTTGCACTTTTTCAAAACATTTTGTTAGGTTTTGCCCGTGAAAAAATTTGGAAAATCACAGGCTAAACGAATGTGCTAGCAACAGCTTGCTCGGATACAAAGTTGTTTCAGTGACGCTGAATTTGCAAACAATGCTACACAGTGAGATGTGACAATTGATAATCAAACACAAACGTTGTCATAACTAAGGGCTGAGATTTTGCTGGCATCATTTAGTGAGTAAAACGAGCGATTCCAAATTCCAAACTTTATACAGAAATGACACATTTGCACCCTATTTATTCTTATACCCACCAAGAAAAAGTTAAAAGTATCAGAAAATCCTAGTTAGACCATTTTGTTTCTGCTTTTGCGCAAAATTGAAATTTTATAAAGCGTTCTATTTACAAGACAAATGTGGCAAAGAATCTCGATAGTTAGGCCTACAAGATACAAGTCAGTGGTATCATGTAAAATACTCATTAGTTATAATCTCATCACCGAACTGATGCAATGTATACAGAAAGTTATAATTATAGGTGACTAGAATAATACATACAATCGCTGTCAGTTTTAGTACAAAACCGATCTACTTCGTATCTATCTAGTTTTATACTTCGACTGCCGTTGATTGTACATATTACCTTAGTTATAATTTATGCCATAGAAGAGCTGTACCTAGTAAATGAAAAACTGAAGGTTATAGTTATGAGAACATTGATAACTGATATTGTGTTAGCAATTATGTGAAAAGCATGGACAAAGACAAATTTTACCTGTTTTGGAGTATCATCGTCGTTGATTCGTCGTCCGTCAAACAAAAACCGCAACGAGCTCGCTGGCATGCCCTGTGATAATGAAAAGCAATTGATGCTCATTTTCTATCAAGACTTACACATTAATTATGACGAAATAGTTTTATTATTAAACACAGCAAGCAGTCACTTTGTAAAATTGAATAGTCCAATACACTAGGTTTCCACCCTAAATATTGAAGACATAACAGATTCTCTATTGCTTTGGCAATACTCACCCCAAGGTTTCAGAATTTCTTTAAAATGGAATGTCTAGCAAATTAAGTCTGAACTATCCCAAGGTTAGGGCAATGGGCAGAAGTGTATCAGTTTTTAGCAACCGGTCTGCGAATTTCAAACATAGCTATAGACTTACGAACTTAGAAGTTTTTTTTAAAGAAAATACCAAAGAGAATTTCAGAGTTTTAGTCTTTAAAATGGAATGTCTAGAAAATTAAGTCTGAACCACCCAAGGTTAGGGCAATGGGCAGAAGTGCATCAGTTTTTAGCAGCTGGTCTGGGAATTTCAAACATAACTATAGACTTATGAACTTAGTTTTTTTTCAGAATTTTAGTCTTTAAAATGTAACGTGTGACAGCGAAAGAATGAGTAGCAAAATTTCCTTTTCATTAAATTGACTTGCTGCAAAACAAGTTACTGGTAAGCAAAAACAATGTAAATGCATTAAGTAAAGGAATTAGGCATTCACTTATTACCAAAAATACAGACTTGCACTCTAGTTAGAGTACACGTGCACACGCGCCAGTTTAGAAAAAACTAACTATGTACTTACGACTCGTTCGCTATATGACTTCTTTAATTTTCCAAGCTGCGTTGTCATTTTGACTTTAAAGTGGATCTCCCCCTGATCCTGTAATATGACAGTTTAACTTTAAATCTGCTTGAAGCCGGTACAATAGACAAGTCCAAATTTACTGATACATTATTATTATTATTACCTTTTAGCCGGAAATACTTTTATTTTAAATATTACTTAGTTACACTACATTAATACTCAGCTACTGAGTGGTAAATGAAGTCGGATTGGACGTTTAATCTACTTTTGTTTTCAATATGATAGTAACGAACTGGTGCTGGTTTTGAAAGGAGGTGCTTTTTTCATTATTACATCACATTTGCTGAATACGTATCATTTCTATGTTGTACTCAAAAATTTGATTATTACGTAGACCTCGAATATAAAGAGCCTTGGTTACAGCAGACATATTTTGGTGGCGCCCGGAAAATGCGTCGTAAGTGGACTATACTGTATGAAGACAAACTTGGCCAACCCAAAACTGGGTTGCGATTTTTATCGATAGCCCAAGTAGCACCGCATGAAAAATTTTATGCATAGATTCATAACCAGGGGCCAGTTTCAGTAAGTTGTCACAAAGTTAACGACATCATTATTAATAGTTTAGTCAATGTAAAAACGACACGTTGAGATTTATGGTCAGAACACTGAAGGGATGAAATGCATTATGGCAACTTCAGTTTAAACTTAGCAGAGCAACTGGAGCAAGCACCATAGGCAAAAAAGCTAAATGAAACTGAATGTAATCATGATAATTAGTAATCAAATTCATAAATTTTAAAACAGGAGAAATCTTTGGGCAGTTACATAATCATCGTACGTTACAAGTAGCAAGCCATTATCCCCACACTAGTTCATTAAGGAAAAAAGAAGCAAAATTTATAGTTTACCTGTCCAATAACTTTTAATTTAATATATTCGGCTCCCTGATCGCCACCAGCATCTTTTGCATCCTAAAAATATTCAAGTTTCAAGTTAGACACCCATAACCCGTATTATTTTTTTAGCAAGGCAGAAAAAGTGTACATGTGATTTTTATAGTGCTTTTAGCTTCTCAAAAACCAAAACTTTGTTATAGTAAAAGTTGGTCTTTTTGCTTACAGTTGTTACTACAATCTATTTCAAAACCAATCTATATTACTCGTTGATAATTGAGCATTGTCTGACAATTATCAGTAATAAGATTAGCGTAGCTAGATGTCAATTATATCAGTGCAATATAGTTCAATTAACTTCAATATTTAATTGTTCATTGTCTAACTTCTGTAGATCATTCTCAAAGTCTGGACTCTAATCTCCTCATGCAGTCATACAGGTAATTTTTTGTGCTTTAACTATCTGCTTATTTATTTTACCTCAGATCATCAAAAATCGCTCTGTATATTTCAGTTGCCATTGTTATTATGTTTGTTGTCAGATTTTTATTTCAGTTATTTTCAGTTTGATTTTTTTTTATTATGCACTTATTATTACTGTGTATGAATTGTACTAACACGTTATAAGCATATCAATTTAATCTCATTCGTAACAATTAAATTTTTGTTATAAGCAGTACTAACACTAACACACTGTAACATAGCGCCTATAAGAAATGTCCATCACTAACCAAAGGGCAGCTGACTAGATGACCAATTGGTCTTTCGCTGCCCTTTCTTCACATTTTTGTTTCAAAATTAATTGTATCATAACTGTGCGTGTGTTACAAGATAAATAAAAGATTATTATTATTATTCATAGGAAGCACAACATGGTCTATAGATAATGAAAAAGATTGGAACTTCAGTTATGTAAAAGTGCTGGCTATTGTAAACTACAGACTGCTACGTTTCTTTTAATTAAGTTTTTTTTACATCAATATTCACTAAAACTTGCAACAAAAGCCAATAGGAATGTTTGATCACACGAACAGTAAACAATTCTACAGGCTTTAACAGCCAATCAACTATGATCACAAAAACATACAAATTTTTGTCAAAACTGTAATCACACATTTTCTTGGAAATTATCAACTAAGTGAGGAAGGATTTTAGAATCAAGTGATCAGTCTAGCACGGTTGCTTTGCATAAATGGCTCTTGACAAGCTATTTTAATCGCGGGCCAGACGTGTGGTTTCAGCTGCTATACTGATTCTGGTGCTTACTTAGTAGATGGAGGGCATACAATGTGTGTTACCATCTGAACCTGGTTAAGGTTAGTCTGTCGGTATTGTGGTTCATTCTACAGGGTTAATCTTGATAAGCCAAGCTCCAGTCCAGCTCGAGTACTTAAGCCAGGTTGTTATACTTATAAGTACGCCAAATTCCGGCTTGCAGAATATGAAGGGTACAAAAAATTTTATGAGTGGCACTCAGACAGCCTTACATAATAACCAAAAAAGATAATTAGGCAGTACAGATTTTACTGTACAAAAACGGGTATTTTTAAATTTTATGATTTTGTACATGCCTGTGTTTGTAAATCTTTTCAAAAATAAAGTGCAATTTTTGGTTTTTGCAAAATGAAGTCATGAAATTCAAACACATTTTGTCGTTGTGCATAAACGAGTTATACTCGTACATTTAACCATTTAAGAACTTAACAAGCAACCGGCTATAATAAAAGCATCAAAATTAGCCTCATGACAACACAAAGCCCACTTCATAAATTAAACTAGAGTTTCTATTGTAAAGCTCTGCCACAAATAGATCATGTTACTATTGTCAAATCTACCACAACCATTTAATTTGTATTGACACTAATAACGTAGCGAAATAAGAAAGAAACAAAATGTGAAATTAAACAAAGTACCTGTTCCGACATTTTTATTTCCACGCTCTGAACATCCGGGCATTTTTCTTACACAAGCCGCTAATTGGCGCTAAATATAATAAGTAAATGTGAAATTACCTTTTTGTAAAAATTAAATTAACAACGCTGTGAACTAAATTAGGCAAATATATTATTTTTGTTGCACAGCTGGCGTTTTATTTTTGCTTTTTATTTTTTAATAAACAAAAATATGAAATGCCTGATCACGTGATTTCACAGCACGTGGGCACATTGACTGGGGTGACGGTGAGCTGATGTGATGAATTATTTTGTGTCGTGGCCGGCTTCCATGCTTCAGTAAGTTTTTGTTTTCGATCAAGTAAGCAGTCGTGAAGTGAGGACTAGGAAGTTACCAGTCTGGTACGGTGTACGTAAGTGTCAAAAACTCTTACTATGTTTTTTATTTAATATTTTTTGCACTTTCGCTTAAAATTCAATGCTTTTTGCAATTTTTTTAGCTCAAGATTGTTTATTTCACAAAACACGTTGCATTGCTGATTCTTGCATCATATGTTAGTCATGGTTTGCGAGGTTACACATCAGCTAACAATGTAGATTACTGCAACAGAGTTGTAAGAAGTGTAGTCGCCTTAATTTTGAAGCCAGATGTGCTTGTGTCTAAATTGTCTCATCAAAAACAATTATAATATCTTTGCAAGGCAAGCGACAGAAATCAATCGTGCCATACAGACGTATGCCAGTTTAGCGGCTCGCTGGACCAAAGTAGCTTTAATTTCCTTTAGCTTTAGCAATTTCTTTAAAGTAAGGCCAAAAAAGACTGTATACCAATTTGCATCTATACCTTTAAATCAAAAATAATTTAACATAAACTTGTTGTTAATCATTGTTAAGTGAAAAAAGTGGGCAAAAGTTCATAATTCTTAAAGGAAACCGCTGCTTCGAGGACTGGTGTAAAGTCACTAACGGAAAACACCAAAACTGCACAGATTTAGGCAAAATGAACTTTTATTGAAAACAGTAAAGAAGTTTAATAGCAACAGGCTCATCAGCTAAAGAATGGTGATATTACAACTGGCTTACAACAGGTAAGTCCAGGTTGGGCAGAGGCTAACAGTTAAGTAGTAAAGCCTATGTCACAAGTAGGATGTAACCAAAGTGACAGAGGGAAGTGTTGGCACAATTGAAGCCATTGTGCTCTTACACTGGAGTTGTTAACTTATAAAGAGAAGACTTACTGTACAAGATGGTGGCAAATCTTTTTTAAATTAGTAACGATTAATGTCATTGGCTTCTCCAAAGGAAGCTTGTTAAAGCGCAAGAAAACACGTTATTTATAAATTAAGTTTGAAAAACTTGTCTTGAAATTTTGCATCACTTACATGGTGTCTTATTGCCTACGTGTTAGCAGTAACACCGTATTCATAAAATTTGTTAACTTAAACCCCGCGATGAAAGTTAGGCACAGCCGTTTTAACAGTAAGTGATTTGAAACAAGTTTAGATAACATTGTATGAAGTTTGAAAAAATGATCGGAGCATTCGTAGCACAGGCTTCGGTAAATAAGCAAATTTTTTTATTACTTTATATTGTCAGTAAAATCAACAACGTGTTTTTGGTGAATCAGTGGTGCACAGTGGGAAGGCAATGCATTTCATTTTACCAGGTGGTGCGAACATTTTAAATTATTAAGAATTTTCTTTTTTAGCTACTGTAAGTCTTTCAAATAGATAAGTGTAATACTAAATAATATAACTTTGTATGGACAGTTTTCTAACATAGTTAATTCAACATTTGCTTTTCTTCCCCTCAAGTTTGCTTCACTTATGAATGAGCCAATCATATACGGCATAGCATGAAGAGAAGGTTTTGTGATTTAACACGTGAAAGCAGGACTAAAGCTTCTTTCACGTTGCATTCACTAGTAGATTAGAAAATATTGATTAAGCTACAACTTACACATTATTTAGTGTGCAAAGTAAATTCGGTGGGTGATCTGGAGTCGAATGGTCATCAATCAGTGATTGATTTGGTCAGATTCCCAGTGAAAAAATATTAATTAATACTTTTAATGAGAAATGTTCACATAGTTTATTGTTTTAGAAAAAAACAACTCCACTAATTATCCTAATTAGGATATCCTATTGTGAATTCAGATTTTTGAAGTGTAGCGATGTTTTGTTTAATAAAGTTGTTTAGCTGTCTTTGTATAAAAATATTTCTAATTCCCGACAGAATATGTATAATTGTATTGGGGGTGCTTTAAGAGTACTAGTAATGGCTCATTAACTACATGACATTTTGTAACTGGTCATTTTTCCTGAATTTTCATTGTTTGTTTGTTACTGTTGTATCGTTTTTTTATATTTTTTGTCTTTTGCACGTAAAAGCTTACATTAATGAATTTAGATAAACGTCCTACTCCCCCACAAGGTCTTTATATAAGTGGGATACTTAGTTAAGTATTAATTTTTGCCAGAACCACCGAAACAATTATGATCGTCATATTTCATCTACATTGATGAATTTAGATAAACGTCCTACTCCCCCACAAGGTCTTTATATAAGTGGGATACTTAGATAAGTATTAATTTTTGCCAGAACCACCGAAACAATTATGATCGTCATATTTCATCTACATTGATGAATTTAGATAAACGTCCTACTCCCACACAGGGTCTTCATATAAGTGGGATACTTAGTTAAGTATTAATTTTTGCCAGAACCACCGAAACAATTATGATCGTCATATTTCATCTACATTGATGAATTTAGATAAACGTCCTACTCCCACACAGGGTCTTCATATAAGTGGGATACTTAGATAAGTATTAATTTTTGCCAGAACCACCGAAACAATTATGATCGTCATATTTCATCTACATTGATGAATTTAGATAAACGTCCTACTCCCACACAGGGTCTTCATATAAGTGTGATACTTAGATAAGTATTAATTTTTGCCAGAACCACCAAAACAATTATGATCGTCATATTTCATCTACATTGATGAATTTAGATAAACGTCCTACTCCCACACAGGGTCTTCATATAAGTGTGATACTTAGATAAGTATTAATTTTTGCCAGAACCACCGAAACAATTATGATCGTCATATTTCATCTACATTGATGAATTTAGATAAACGTCCTACTCCCACACAGGGTCTTCATATAAGTGGGATACTTAGATAAGTATTAATTTTTGCCAGAACCACCGAAACAATTATGATCGTCATATTTCATCTACATTGATGAATTTAGATAAACGTCCTACTCCCACACAGGGTCTTCATATAAGTGGGATACTTAGATAAGTATTAATTTTTGCCAGAACCACCGAAACAATTATGATCGTCATATTTCATCTACATTGATGAATTTAGATAAACGTCCTACTCCCACACAGGGTCTTCATATAAGTGGGATACTTAGTTAAGTATTAATTTTTGCCAGAACCACCGAAACAATTATGATCGTCATATTTCATCTACATTGATGAATTTAGATAAACGTCCTACTCCCACACAAGGTCTTCATATAAGTGGGATACTTAGATAAGTATTAATTTTTGCCAGAACCACCGAAACAATTATGATCGTCATATTTCATCTACATTGATGAATTTAGATAAACGTCCTACTCCCCCACAAGGTCTTCATATAAGTGGGATACTTAGATAAGTATTAATTTTTGCCAGAACCACCGAAACAATTATGATCGTCATATTTCATCTACATTGATGAATTTAGATAAACGTCCTACTCCCACACAGGGTCTTCATATAAGTGGGATACTTAGATAAGTATTAATTTTTGCCAGAACCACCGAAACAATTATGATCGTCATATTTCATCTACATTGATGAATTTAGATAAACGTCCTACTCCCACACAGGGTCTTCATATAAGTGGGATACTTAGATAAGTATTAATTTTTGCCAGAACCACCGAAACAATTATGATCGTCATATTTCATCTACATTGATGAATTTAGATAAACGTCCTACTCCCCCACAAGGTCTTTATATAAGTGGGATACTTAGTTAAGTATTAATTTTTGCCAGAACCACCGAAACAATTATGATCGTCATATTTCATCTACATTGATGAATTTAGATAAACGTCCTACTCCCCCACAAGGTCTTTATATAAGTGGGATACTTAGATAAGTATTAATTTTTGCCAGAACTAATGAAAAATTTATGATCATCATATTTCGTTTTTTCATACAATATGTGTACTGTTGATTTTTATTGAATGAGCAGTATATTCTTATCCTCTTAAATTAGTATACTCTTAAATGGTAGTACCCTTCTAAACCATGACCAAAATACAGTTAAATTTGATGTTGTTCAAACATATATAAAAAATATTTGTTGTGACAGCGTGTCTAAGTAAATGTTAAATTGTTGTTAGGATGTTTTGCCAAGCAGTCCCGCTGTCACGAGGTATACCTTTATTGACAAAAATATAGTAGAAATTTGCACATGAGTCCGTGTATGACAGTGTGAACAATGCTTTATGTTTATACCTTAATTCTCTAGGAATACAATTACCCAAACAACAGGATTTTTAATAATAATAATAATAAAGAGGATATTTAATTATTTTCGATTCTCGCAGAGAAAAAAAAAACTAATGCCGGCGTATAAAGTTCTTTTGTAAACAAACACTTTGAAACACAATACTAGTTAACGTGATAATAACGCAATAATAGTCAACTGGATAAATCTAGTTAAAATTTAACATTTTTTTACTCATCTTTACGATGACTGGGCCCAGCATAACTGTCCAGGGAGATGGATACCATCAGCAATGCTTCTACCACGTATTCGCCCGAATACCACGTCTCCAACCATGAAACGTACCAAGTTTCCTACGACGTATCCAATATGGCTGCCAGGACACGTCTGCCAAAAACTATCAGATCCTATGTCTCCAACAAATGACAATTGACTCCTCTAGATGGTATTGCACTGGATAATGTCATTAAGCAACCAAACTGGAACTCAGTCTCCATAAGAGGAAGAGTTTAATGACAAGCATTCCGTACATGAAACAACAGAGGTGTTCTATCCTGGATGGCTTCCACTGGTATTACCATCAAGAAACACAATCGGAGGTTACGTGAATAAACAAGTTTCTTTCCAAAACCTCTCTAACCAATAACCAAATTGCCCATGGAGTGGCTTTCACTTTCGAGGCATACACACATGTTCAAAACTGGCAACATGCTATCAACAAAAATTTGCTCTTTTTACTTTGAGCTACAAAACCAGATAGACCACGAAACTAGGCCAATACCTGGCCAGGTAGGTAAATTTGGTCATGTGACCCAGGCTCTAGTCACTCAAGCATGTAAAGTGCTTCCATCTAATGTTACAAAAAAAATCAACTGGCAACAAAAATCACAAGTCTAATAAAACGTACTAACAATCATGGCAATCAATGTCATAACAATAATAACGAAACTTTGGATTGTCATCAAAAATACATTAATAAAAAATGTCAATCAATTATTCGTAGCGCATCACCATGGACGCCTTCGGTCGTCACATTTGTCGATTCGCTTATTAGTGTGGTCAATTTTATTCCTTTTGCTTATTAGTATGTAGCATAGTACTAATGTATGTATGTCATTGTAAATTAATCTATTTCTATGTATTTCATCTGCAATAGTTACGCCACCTGTATAAATTTCTTCTTCCTGATGCCTGTTTATCAGTGGTTACTGTGGCCAAAGGTCCCTATGACAATAACGAAAATATGATTATATCAAAAAAAAAATTATTTAATTCGTTGATTGATTTTACACAACATTGCACCAGGGTGTAGACTGATTTGTCATCATTAACCTAACAAAGTTAGTCAAACAGCTAATTAGTCACATTTCCATTGTTGTTTCTCATGTCATCAACTTCTATTCATTAATGCAACACTCACCATTGTGTTGTATACAAATGCTGCATACGAACAAATATTAATAATGCCTAGCCTGTCAACATACGGTTGATTTATAGGCTGAATTTCAGTCTTAGAAAATGATCTTGTGAACGTTTTTATTGGCTGGTGATATGTCATTGAACCACAGGTACTTTGACCAAATTGTTATGCACAGGTAGTAAAGTGAAACGAACTCATTTGCAACAAAGTTTTGATGTCATACAAATGTAGAAAACATTTCTGTGTCCATGGTTTTCATGTAAATGGAACAGGTTAGCCAATGATGTTGTTGATGCTACTATCATTGAGGTAAATAAGCAGTAAACACGCTGCACTAACAGTATTATAACTGCTAGCACCTGGATCTGCTGCAATAAGCTTACGAAGTGGTCCAGTTCACTGTCTGCATGTTTAACGCTCTGGTTTAAACAATGGCCTAACAGCGGGGCTTGCTTAATGTAAGGTTGTGGAAGGACGAGAACCTATTTGAAACTATCTCGTTACGAGGAATAATCTGCAGAGACAGTGAACAGAACTGGGTTAAAATACAATAAGCAAATTTAATGTTTTTACCTTGTGTAAAAGAGTTGTAAGTAACTGACAGTGTGGACAAAGAAACATATAAATACAACATTTATCAATCGTAATGGGAAAAAAATTGTATATTGAAGCTGAACAATTTCCTGTTTACAACTAAGTTCTTATTCATTTCGATCGCACCTTTTGTTTTTGTTGACAGAACTTTGAAACCTTAACAACAGTACAGTTATTTAATATTGATCTGTTGTTGGCGACCAAGAAAAGACTTGTGGTCACGGTCACAATCGACTTTCGGAGCTCGTTTTGATGCTGATCATGATTGGGATAAAATAATTTAATACTTGACGTATGCAATTATAAATTCACAAATTAAACATATTGATATTTTTGTTTACATACAGCTGTATTCGCATTTATTCTTACTTTTTACACTACTTTTCATCCCTGGTTTTTACATACTTTGTAGCCTTAGCCGCATACACCCTATAATATTTTTGCGAACATTGAAATAAGCCTACTTTCCCAGAAGGTTTGGCCTTTCCTTTAAGAAGCAACCCGAACTGTAAAGCATAGAATATTCGCTCGCATAATGCAATAAGCATTTTGTACTTTATTAATGACTACGCTGCTAATTCATCAGTAAACTGCTAGACAGACATGAAAACATTTGCAGTGTTTTCAGAGAAATCCTTCCTTACATAATATGCATGACATGCATTAGAAACCAAAGTTTTAATGTAAAAGTGAACAGAAAGCAACAGGAAGCCTTCACACTAGTTGCGTAGCTCATATGTTTTCGATTTTCACTAATTAAATCAATTTACAACCTAAACTACAAGGTTAAAAAAAATTTGAAGACGACCCTTTTACGGTACACTTTGCAGTTTACCCTCCTCCAGACGGCGAGCTAAACAGAAGGGAGAGAGTCAACCCTTCTATACACAAACAACGAGATTTGATGATAATTACGTAAAGAATAACAAATTATGTAGTGGGAACATTTTTTAATGCTACAAAAAGACACATACACAACACTGTTAAACAATATGACAGTGGGGCTACCAGTGTCTTACGTACTGCAGTTCAGTAGGCGCGTAGTTCAATTATTTACATACTCTCCGTCAAGCAAGGCCGTAGTCGGCGGTCCGGCCATGGCCGGACCACTTTTTCTGCCATACGTGCCTAGACATTCTCAGCCCTGCGTAGAGTAAAAACTTATTTGCGGAGTACGATGACTCAAACTAGACTGAACAATCTCATGACTTTGCATGTACATATGGATAGAACAGACGCTCTCGACCTGAAGGAAATTGCGAACGAGTTTACTGCTAGAAATGAGCGGCGCAGATGTGTGTTTGGGAAGTTTTAATCAATCATGTCATCATTGAGTATGTGTAGTGCTCTATTATATTATAACTCTGTATTATAAATTATAATACACTCTTCTATATGTTGCTGCTGTATTCTTCTTCTACCTGTTCCGTATTTGTGGCCGGACCACTTTTCAAAAGCCGACTACGGCCCTGTCAAGTAGTCAGTAATCTACATCTGCACGACTGATGCCCGTTTCATCACCACTGATTCAATTTTTAAATTCTTTTTCTAGAGTATAAATTGCAATTTTGAGTTGGGCGAAATAAATTACATATATTTTGATTAAATGGACCATAATTTTTTACATGAGTTAGATAAAAATTTGAGTTAAAGCAATTTTGAGTTGCGCAGAATTAAATGTAGTAAATTAAACATCCAAAGATGCAAATATTATGTAGCGAAAATTGCATAAGTAAACTTGTGTTTTAAGTGCAAGCGAGGTAAATTAGAAATTAAAAATGTTACAGTGCGGATTCGAACACGTGTCTTTCGTTCTATGTATGATATTAACTGTAGCGAAAATTATATAAGTAAACTCGTGTTTTAAGTGCAAGCGAGGTAAATTAGAAATTAAAAATGTAGTTAAAAAGTTCCAGTTCCAGACAACCGTTCTAAGGTCTTTATGAGCTCTAAAGCTGCATAAATATCTAAATACTTTGGTAAATTCAAACAAAGTTCTTCAATGACATGGATATTAACATGAACAAACATGATATGCAAGCAAACTATATTATGACAATGATCAGGAAGTAAAAGCTATAAAACCTCGTCAAGCAGGACCATGCAAACTAACATTACAAAGGTAGGTCAAGTTCAACAACTCATGGAAATTACTCGGTGGAATCAACGTCAATCAATCAATCAATTTATTTCACTCCAGCAATACATATACAATACATCAACATACAATATTATTGGAAAAAAAAAGAAACAGCATAGGTAAAAAACGTTGATGAAGTCAAATTAAGCAAATAAAAGAGTTGCTGTATGACACCTTGAAAGCTTGGCTTGTTAAGGTGGCAGAAATTAGTGAATGAAAGAATGGTTAGGGTTAGTAGACATGATGGAATGGAAAAAAATAGCAAGATTAGGGATAGGAAGAAGGAAAAGAGGAGAAGAAACGACCACAGTGTATGTTTAATTTACATAGAGGTATATTAAAATAGCATTATAATTGATTGGAAGCCATATATTGCGACTGCATGAGACATGGAAGCATTAAAATTGTATTAAAAGTATGAATCAAAAATGGTCCTTTTCAAGTACTTTTTGAAACTATAAATAGTTTTGTGTATTTTTACTTGGGCACTTATTTTATTCCAGTTATTGGGGGCTGTGAATTTAATAAAGTGCCTGGCAATGAGTTCACAAAATACCTCAGTTAATAGTAATAACAATAATTATTTCTGTAAAACAATCCACTATTAAAGATTCTTTCAGAGCTTGCTGCCATTTCTAATTATAATAATTATGTCGCTCTTAGGTCTTTCTTGACTACAACATTTAAACACAAATAATTAAGCTGCATACAGGAAATCTACAAAGTAATCATTTTGCTCTTATTTATTTATTTATTTAATTATTTCATAGCTGTAAGAGGCCACCTTGAGCTAAACTGGTCGTGATTGCGGTCCCACGAATTTCATGAAAGCAAAATCCTGTAATCTAGTACTCCATGATCCACATTGATAAAGTATGCACGAAATGCATTTACTGATAATAACGACTCACTCTTATTGAACCACTAACGTTACATACACTCACGGAGACACAAACAGTGTCTTGTTTACTTCAGATCAATATTAAATAACTGTACTGTTGTTAAGATTCTGTCAACAAAAACAAAAGGTGGGATCGAAATGAATGACTACTTAGTTGTAAACAGGAAATTGTTCAGCTTCAATATACATTTTTTTCGCCATTACGATTGATAAATGTTGTATTTATATGTTTCTTTGTCCACACTGTCAGTTACTTACAACTCTTTTACACAAGATAAAAACATTAAATTTGCTTATTGTATTTTACCCAGTTCTGTTCACTGTCTCTGCAGATTATTCCTCGTAACGAGATAGTTTCAAATAGGTTCTCGTCCTTCCACAACCTTACATTAAGCAAGCCCTGCTGTTAAGCCATTGTTTACACCCGAGCGTTACACACGCACACAGTGAACTGGACCATTTCGTAAGCTTACTGCGGCAGATCCAGGTGCTAGCAGTTATAATACCGTTAGTGCAGCGTGTTTACTGCTTATTTACCTCAATGATAGTAGCATCAACAAGATTATCAGGGATGAGAATGACAAATTGCAAAAAAACTCTGAAACAGGCTGGGGGTTTGGGGGCAGCGTAGGCAGCAACAAATTGCAATTTTATGACCACAGAGAGCCTCTAAGTGGACTTAAAATAACAATTACCTTGTTTCATGTATAATTTAAAATACCCAACTATCAAGGATACATGATACCTAATTGTCTCAAAAACGCCCAAGTACTGGCCGCTCCTATGCAAAAGTATATAAAAACTGTTTGCAATTGACTCAAATAACTCCGCACAATTGATTCTATATTTTTATACATAGAGATATACACGTGGTTACACTGATGTACATGATGTAAACAAAGTGACTGCCTGCCAACTAGCGGTCTGCTTGTGGAATAATGTACTAGGTCCGTAAAAATTTCTTCAACGAATTTACGCGATTTACAAAAAAGGCATTACTGGTCTTCCAAAAACTCGGAATTCCGCGTATGCGCGGAAAATTCTCATCCCTACATCATTGGCTAACCTGTTCTATTTACATGAAAACCATGGGCACAGAAATGTTGTCTACATTTGTATGGCATCAAAACTTTGTTGTAAATAAGTTCGTTTCACTTTACTACCTGCGCATAACAATTTGGTCAAAGTACCTGTGGTTCAATAAAGTATCATGTAAATTGTATTTTTATTTTTAGGATAGAAGATTGCTTTATTAGTTTGTGGCATATTAGTTAAACGAAGGGATCAACAATGTCTGCTAAGGCAGTACGAGAAGCGACTGGAAAAGCTTACTTGGCTCAGTACCTCACTCACGGGACGGTCAGTAAGTTTGTTGTGGTCACAGAAGAGACAAACTGGGATCAACTCACTGCACAACATCCTTGGCTGCTTACAGAGGTGCGAATTTTTTTCTTGACTTGTTCGCATTTTTGTGAACAGTCCCTTTTTTCCTTGTCACATTAGGAAAATAGATAAGTAGATTGCAATAAATATGTGGGAAATGGTTTTGAGATGTTTCTTGTTGTATTAATTACATGTACTGCTTTTAATAATAAAACCTGCTCTATCGTTTGTGCGTAATAAGCAGCCATCGCTGTATACCTTCTTTTAACAGATTATTGCAGATTATTTTCACTATTTGTAATTTGCCAAAGGCGAGAAACTATTTTAAAATTGCTGCTGCACATTTTTACTTGAATATTTCTACGTATCCTTTAAATTCACTTTCCCTCTGCTTCTTGTCTGGGGATTTTGTAAGTAAAAATTGTTTGTCCATTAGCTACAACCTATATTATCACTTTAAGAAGAATATGAATAGATTATGTCACCAGTAAATTAGCTATAAAAATTCTGTGTTTTTCTGAACCTATCAGTCTTTTACTGTAGTCCCTCCCCCGAGTGGCCGCTGTTCTTGTTTGGCGCATATTATGTAAAAAAAATTGAAAATTGTTCAGTACTTATTTTTTAAAGACGATATTTTTTACCCTAAATTTATTTACCGCTTTTTCCCTTTTGATCTCACAGAATGCTAGTGTTTGTCATTTAAGTATTGTGTAAAATTTGTAATGTGAGTAAGTTAACGTGAATTTAACTGTGCTTCCCTGAAGGAGTATCACCAATTGTGCGTAAGTCATAAGTAATTTATTTCACATTACTCATTTACAATAGTTTCATGTACAATATCTAGTGAAAGGGCCTCCAATGAACATAATACAAATAAGTTTTTATTGTTTCTGCACAAGAAAAGCCTCAAACACTGTTCACCTATATAGAAATGTAAATGTGTTGCGGGCAATCAAAAAGCAGGGCTTGTTAGATTGTCTCACACAGTGAAAGAAAAAAAAGTAATGAAAATTATCTGAAAATTTGAAGTGAATCGTATGATAAAGAAAACATTAGTGCTACAGAATGGAATGATGTAATGAATGAAGCTCATATATGAGATGACATAAAAGATGGATAGATATTTAAGATAAAATAATAGATAAAGATAGAGAAAAAGAGAAGAGAATGGAAATAGAAAGGAGTGCACTCCTATCTGGGACTTTTAAATTTGTTGTTTGCTGCAATAAAATTTTGTATAAAAGTGGATTTGTATTTATTAAGTAATAAGCCATGTTTAGTGGTTGTTTTCCAAATGTAAACAGATCTTGATGTGCAGTTAAGGAACTAAAATCTGCTTTATTGTGTTTATTATAGAAACTTGTAGTGAAGCCAGATCAGCTGATAAAGAGAAGAGGAAAGTTAGGCCTCATAAAAGTTGGCGCTAATCTCTCCGAAGTGAAGGAATGGTTGTCAACTAGACTGGGTCATGAAATCACAGTAAGTTTGCACTTTCTGTCAATGAGCTCATTGTATAATGTATAGATTTTAGCTTCGTTGTTGCCTGTGACTCTGTACGTTAAATTGCATTATGCGTTAGTGTGTGTGTGTGTGTTTGTGTGTGTATGCACGTGTGTATGCGTGCGTGCATGTGGGCATGTGTGCGTGTGTGCAAAGACCAAATATGGACGTGACAATAGGTGACATCTTCATCTCTTGGACTATTGGAGAAAGATCAACTCGAAGGTGTACATTACTGACACTGACACACACACAAACTTTAATTCTAGCACAGGGGTGTGCAAATTGCGGCCCGCGGGCCACTTGCGGCCCGCCGAGAGAATTTGTGCGGCCCGCAAAGAGATTTGTCAACCTAATGAAAGTGCGGCCCGGGCGATTAATTGAGTGTATCCAGCTGAAGTCCGTGCCACGATCCCAAAGATAGTGCGGGTAGTTTTTTCTACTAGATCGAATGCCATTAACCCTTACAAGACGGTTGTAGCTTAATGTCACTGTACTACACAGACTGTGTGATACACATTACTAATATGCATTGTAATGAAATTACCACTATCTATCCCGAAAGTAGAAATATATGATTTGTAATATAAATTTTAAGAACTTCTAAAATAGTTTCTTGAGTGTAGTAGTAATGATGTACGCAGGTCGGATGAAAAGAAATCGTTATTACACCTTTCTGTACTTGGCTCCTTGATCAAACTGCATGTGGCCCGCAGGAATTGCGGGAAAGTTTAATGTGGCCCGGCTAGTCAGATAATTTGCACACCTCTGTTCTAGCACATTATAAAGTCATAGTTTATGCAATTGCAAAATGCAACAGTGGTTTATAATGGTTTTTACTAGTACTTTTATTATGTTTTAAAAGTAGTTAACTTAAGTCTTTTTCACAACAATCAGTGTGTTCATTTTCTGTTACCGACACTTAGAAATATACCTAATGAATGCTAAAAAGTAACAGCATTTTTGAGGCTTCCAAACCGTCACACATTTTTGATTTCGTAGAAATACCTTCCTGTCATTGAGTACACATTTGAACTAAAAAAATTACAAGAAGGTCGAAAACACATGTGTGGTGAATAAAAGGTTTGGTCAGAATTGTGAATTTCCAAGCACTTCTTAGTATATAGTGTTGTAATTTCCACTAAGCAAATGTTTTGGTTGCTTAAAAATAAACATTTATGGTTTTTATTGCCAATGTAGGATTCTTTTGCTTTAGTTAGAGTTTTTTTATGGCAAAACTGGCGTCGTGGTTTCCGCGGTACAGCCAAACCAACCATTTTGATTTATCCGTTGTTGGTCAGATTGATCTGCGTCCCAGTTGACAAGCTATTGATATTGATTGGTTGAATAGCACAAGCCCATGCTAAAGTAATTGTCATCCATCAGTGTGCATTTACTGTTACCATTGGGATCAGCCGGGAAGATTTGCGGCTCCTTGTTAAAGCTTGTTCGAATTCATTATAAGCTTTGAAGGAATGTAAGGAACGTTCCCTCCTTCCACGGACATTTTCACATTATGCAGCGCGTCTGCAGAAATGCAGTCTTGGCTATCCTGTTGTAGAAATTGTCAAATTTGACTTTTCAGGGGATTTATGGATTAACAAAAAAGTTTACTGCACTTTTCATCTGATACAATGTTATTGATTTTGTGCCGTTGCCATGGCAACCAGTTTTGTCCACTGCATATATGTCATGGATAGTAGAATACTTGACATTAATAAAATCACTTTCTGTTTTTTATTATTTTACACAAGTAAAATGGGACTTTTCACTGGTAGATTATTAACAGTAAAATGTGTACGTGTTATTTCTGATTATATTGTAATTTGGTATATGGAAATGCCTGTTGAAATCTCGTCAGCTGGTGTCAAAAGCCACGCTTGAATACTAATGGTCCATCCTGAGTAAAATAATATCTAGATGGCTTAAACATCTTAGCACAGCATCATCAAAAATGAATATGATATATGTACATGCAGAGAAAGAAATTATCATTAAATTTATCTATTTCAACGTTATTGCTTTCTTTCCTTGTCTTTTAGCTGAGCGTGAGTATAAAAAGCATGATTTAAGTTAGTTTATATGACTGATAGAATAATTAGCAATAATTACTTTTTTGAGTGGCTGTGAGCCTGCGATTGTTTATTTTTCTGTTCTTCTGTTTTTTAGTCATTTTTTCTCATGCTATTGTTTTCAGCAACAACAAAAGGGAGTAATTGTGGCTACTGTAGTTCAGTGTGAATTGATTTTTTGTAGGGAGTAACTGTGGCTACTGTAGTTCAGTGTGTATTGATTTTTTGTAGGGAGTAACTGTGGCTACTGTAGTTCAGTGTGTATAGATTTTTTGTAAGGAGTAATTGTGGCTACTGTAGTTCAGTGTGTATTGATTTTTTGTAGGGAGTAATTGTGGCTACTGTAGTTCTGTGTGTATTGATTTTTTGTAGGGAGTAACTGTGGCTACTGTAGTTCAGTGTGTATTGATTTTTTGTAGGGAGTAATTGTGGCTACTGTAGTTCAGTGTGTATTGATTTTTTGTTGGGAGTAATTGTGGCTACTGTAGCTCAGTGTGTATTGATTTTTTGTAGGGAGTAATTGTGGCTACTGTAGTTCAGTGTGTATTGATTTTTTGTAGGGAGTAATTGTGGCTACTGTAGTTCAGTGTGTATTGATTTTTTGTAGGGAGTAATTGTGGCTACTGTAGTTCAGTGTGTATTGATTTTTTGTAGGGAGTAACTGTGGCTACTGTAGTTCAGTGTGTATTGATTTTTGTAGGGAGTAATTGTGGCTACTGTAGTTCAGTGTGTATTGATTTTTTGTAGGGAGTAACTGTGGCTACTGTAGTTCAGTGTGTATTGATTTTTGTAGGGAGTAATTGTGGCTACTGTAGTTCAGTGTGTATTGATTTTTTGTAGGGAGTAACTGTGGCTACTGTAGTTCATTGATTTTTTGTATCAAGCTAATCAATTTATTTTTTACGTTGATGCTTGTATTGCCATCAAATTAACAATATTAGAATTTCAATGATCACAAATTTATTGGTGATGGCGTGATTGTAGTGATAGCTTTTAATGATTGTACTACTAATAGTACTAGTAGTAGTAGTAGTAGTAGATTTAGCACATAGTAGAGTATGGCGATTCTTTCTTTTTAAATCTTTGATGCATCAAGGCGTTTATAGTTTAAAAACCTTTATAGTTTTTCTTCAACTGCTAATGCTATTTTGTGGATAACAAATTGTGCTTTTCACAGTATTTGAGACTCTCTTACACTTTTAATGTTACTAATGATCTTTTTTCGCTCGAGTTAGATTTTGGTTCTTGTAGTTGGCATGGAAGGAACGTAGATGGCCCGTAATTGCAGTATTTAGCTAACTGATCTTAACTGTGTTTTTCTCAGCGTGAACAAAACTTGTCGTTAATAAATAGAAAACTCGCCATACATTAATTAAATTAATTAATTAAGTCGTGTTTCTTTATACTATGCATTCTATTTAACTTGTTAGCTAATTACATTTTAGTGTGAAAGTTTTCAACGAGAATAAATGGGAGAATCTAATTATCTGTAATTGCTTCATCTTAAAATATTTAAGCATTGCAATTCTTCCCGCTCCACAGTTCAAGCAGTTTGTGAAAATAAGCTTTATTAGAATCATAAAAGATAAATTAGTTTTAAAAACAAAATATAAACTGTTAGAACTGCGGGCATTATCAATAGTGACTCAGTGTATAATTATTGAACTGGTGTTTTTTGCTTTAGTGAAGTAAGAAAATTTTCAATTGCTATTGGTGTGTATCTCACATTACACGTTCGATTATTTACCGTTTTTCATGTTCTATGAATTTTTTTTTCATTCTAGATTGGCAAAGCTAGTGGTAAGTTGAAGAATTTCATTATAGAACCATACATTCAGCATTCGCCTGATGAAGAATGTTATATTGCTATTTATGCACATCGGGGCGGAGACACGATCATGTTTCATCACCAAGGTGGAGTGGATATTGGTGACGTTGATGCCAAGGTGCTTTTTATTATACTTATAATACCTGGTTTTCTGAATGAATGTTCAACTGAATGATGTTAACTCTTTCAGTCCCAAATTATTTTTTTAATAAGAAAAAAATTTTGGTTTGGTACTTTTGTTCAGTATGTCCATCTTGTTTACACATAATAATTATTTTTTTCTACCTGTGCCCGCGTGCTAAATATAGCCTGTATCCCACGGGATACATTGGGATTCAATAGAAGCATAAAATGTGCTTCATTTTGCAACTGCTGATAATTTTTTAAAGTATTTAAGACATTTAGTATGCATGCTATGCTGATCTGTACAAAGTCATCTCTAAAGTACTGTACCTTGCGCAGTTTTTTATGCTATGTAGATTTTCTAGTTTGCCATTTTATCACCATTTTTAGTCTATTGTTATTGGCTTAAATCAAAACAACTATTAACAGATCAAATAACTGTCAGTTTTAAAATTTTAATAATTTTAAAGGCAGAAAATATTCTCGTATCCCATGGGATACAACGGGTATGAAAGGGTTAAACATACATAGCTTTTTGTTATACCATGTATTGTAATTATTTTTTATATAGTTATTCCATCTCTCTCAAAACCGTACAGTTGCTCAGAATATGGTTGCTTTAGTTACTTTAAACTACAGAAGTTTAAATATCCTTGGATGAAATATTTTAGATCAGTAACAACAACAGAAAGTCTCTAATTTCTAATAAAGTTCAGTTATTTGGTGCTAAGAAAGTTGGCCAAGTTGCTAAACATATCTGCCATACTAATGAATTCCCTTGACGACTAATTTCTAAGCAGCAAAGTACGCTGCATCACTTACCATTGTAAGCTCCAATCCTGATTACGTAACATGTTGATTAACCTTGTTAACAGTAGAATGGAGTGCATGTATACAAGTGAACTAAAGGTCTCCTGTAGTTCAAATATCTGCTAATGTAATGAGCTGTAACTAAGAGCAATTGTAAAGGGAAATGCAGGAAGTGATGTCATAGTATTAGGCTTTAGACTATATTATTATGTAAGTTTTAAGTGAGGTCTAAATCTTAGGTAGCTTTAAGATGGTCTTTACATTAAAATTTTAGTTTCTCGGCATAATAAATTTGATGTCTCGGCTAAAATTTTACATCTTAATTTTTTTGGATTTTTTCAAGCTTACAGCATTATATGAAAAAAAAATAATAAAACTCTGAATAAGCAGTAGAACAGTTAAACAAGTTATTTTTTAATTCACTTAGTTCGTATGCAGTAATGTTGTTTTTGGTTGATTCGTTAGCCTGATAAAAATTAGTAATATGTAATAATTATTAATTAGCTTAGTTTTATTCTTGCACATTTATCGCGATGAGAACTTTCCTGTTTGCGCACAGCTGTGAGCAATTTCATCATGTTTGACTTTTATGTTACGGAAGCCCAGAGTAACCTCCCCTGTTACAGCACTGAGGTATATTAATTGCGGCCATTAATCGTAATTTCAGGCTATGAGGTACGATGTACCCGTATTTGGGAAACCAACTGCTGAGGATATTAAGACCAAACTGATGCACAAGGCTCCTAAAGAGAAACAGGAGTAAGTATCTGATAGGTACTTAAAGCAACTTTGCTGCATTTATTCAGAAAAGATTAAGGTTGCTTCTTATTTATGGCCACACACAATTCGTATCAATTTTTAATAAGCTGGATTTGTGTTGATTTTTTGTGCATGCTGCAGGGATGAGAATTTTCCGTGGATACGCGGAATTCCGAGTTTCTGGAAGACCAGTAGTGCCATTTTTGTAAATCGCGTAAATTCGTTGAGAAAAATTTTACGGATCCAGTACATTATTTCACAAGCTGACCGCTAGTTGGCAGGCCGTCACTTTGTTTACATCACGTACATCAGTGTATAACCAAGTGTATATCTCTATGTATAAAAATATAGTATCAATTGTGCGGAGTTATTTGAGTCAATTGCAGACAGTTTTTATATACTTTTGCATAGGAGCGGCCAGTACTTGGGCATTTTTGAGACAATTAGGTATCATGTATCCTTGATAGATGGGTATTTTAAATTATGCATGAAACAAGGTAATTGATATTTTAAGTCCACTTAGAGACTCTCTATAGTGACAAAATTGCAATTTGTTGCTGGCTCCAAGGGGGCTGCCTTGAACCCCATTGGGGGCCTTGGTGGCCCCAAAACCCCCCGGCCTGTTTCAGAGTTTTTTGCAATTCGTCATTCTCATCCCTGGCATTCTGTTATTTTACCATATAAAATTGAGATGAAGTACAGGCATGTTTGAGCTTTTACGTAACTCATAAAAATGCATATTTATGTATTTGGTGATAGTGATCCACCATGAAAATGACTATTGAATGTTTATTAAAACGATAAACTGTTACGTTTACTTGCAGTATGTTAGTCCAGTTCACTCTGTCTCTGTTCCACGTTTACACGGATCTCTACTTTACTTACCTCGAGATTAATCCATTGGGTAAGGTGCAGTCAGTACATATTCTATTCTTCCTCTTCCTCTTCACCTTCTTCTTCTTCTTCTTTTTCTTCTTCTTCTTCTTCTTCTTCTTCTCCTCCTCCTCCTCCTCCTCTCCTCTTCTTCCTCTTCTTCTCTCCTCTTCTTCCTCTTCTTCCTCTTCTTCCTCTTCTTCCTCTTCTTCTTCTTCTTCTTCTTCTTCTTCTTCTTCTTCTTCTTCTTATTATTATTATTATTATTAAGTTTTTGTTATTCTTCAAGAATTTCATTTTCAAGCAGCTTAGAAACAGTTCCCACTTCTCACTTTGATGTTGCGTTGCTGTTAGATTCACTGGATGTGTATAATGAAAAGTTTGATATCTCCGGTACAATAACTAGAATTAAGTAAAATCAAAATTAATTTTGGTACTTGTGTCTTGTGCAACATACATTTTGCTGATCATTAATGATGTATATCTTATCAATAGTACAGCAGCTGGTTTTTAATAAACCTTTTCACAGTTCCAGCAATTGATGATCGTGAAAAGGTCAAAGGTCAGGCGATGCAGAAAACGCATTTATATACACTTGACAGCACCTCACAGCCCTTGCTATTGAAACAAACTAACAGTCTTAACATGTCCGAAGGTCTAGCTACAATCTTGCCTAGTTCATTTTTTTGTTCCCAAGCAAGATTCTGCTAGTAAATCTCTCTGTAAACAGACTAATGCATAATTAAATAAAGTCCACGTAAAACAACTGATGTTACTGAATTGGTGTACCAGACGGCTTTTACCAATACGTCATGTGACAGTTGTAGCTAAGACTCATTGCTATGGTACACTATGCGCACAATGAAACCTTGAAAAAGCTCATTGAATATTAATTGGTGTCTTCGAAACAATGTCATCTTTTCACGATAACTACTTATGCAGTTATCTCTTCACCGATGTGCACTTCAGTACTCTAGTATATTGAAAGTGGGTTTTCAGGTGACGGTAAAAGGGTAACGCCCTGTAAAACAGCAAGGAAGTTGCATTGTCACTGAAGTTACTGAACTGATTAGACAAACAGCTTTGCTTTACCCACATGTCACTTTGCGGTTGTATTCAAGACACGTTGCTGGGGTTCACTTAACCTTTGACCTACAGTGCGTGTGCATAGGAACATGCGTGTGAAATATTGCTTTGCTGTAGAGAAAAGTTTACTAGAATTATGTAAAATCCAAATTAATCCAAATAGTCATTAATGATGTATATTTTATCAATAATGCAGCATATGGTATTTAATTGTGATTATTGTTTGATGTTCTGTTAGAGGGTTTAATTAATCATTCGTTCTCTTATCCTGGTTTTCTGCAAATGTTCGCTGATGACGGAATAATCCCTTATTGGCGGGCTGCATAAGATTATGGATATCCATAAAATAAGACCAAAAATCCATAAAATAAAATTTGAAAAATCCATAAAATAAGAAATGCATAAAATAAAAAAATATTTTTTTTTGTGATTTTTTGTACAAAATAAGGCAATCAAAACTGAATACAGGCATTGGATCGGAAACTTCAGCCTAGAGGGCATTCTACATTCGTACCAAATAGATGAATTATTTGAACTGAAGTGATGAATTACAAGGCATTGTCTCGTAAAATTTGATTAAATTTGAAGTGATATGAAATCGATAAAATTAAAATGAAACCGATAAAATTAAAACTAAGTCCTGCGTGTTTAAAAACACGTTTCAAGCACTCCTGTTTCTACTTTTTAATTGATTTCCCCCAGGGCATCTCGTTCCAGATATAGTCTATTTCTTATTTTATTGATATCCATAAAATAAAATTTCAAAAATCCATAAAATAAGCTATTTTATTTATTTTATACATATCCATAATCTTATGCACCCTGCGTTATTGGATTAAATTGATTAAGATTTCTCTCGGAAACCTATAGCTTTGTTCTTCTATTCTTTGTCTCTTGATTTTTTGACACTGATGAATTTTGTTTTTCCATTTACACCCAATTTTTTTCCAGTTGTGACTAAGGATAATATTTATGTTCTCGACTTGGCTGCGAAAATTGATGCAACTGCCGAGTATCTTTGCAAGGCGAAATGGGGCGATCTAGAATTTCCTCCACCATTTGGTCGCGAAGCCATGCCCGAGGTAGAAATTAAATTTGTTGTTTGGCTTTATTGTTTTGTGTTAACTAAACTAACTTGGCAATAAGTCTACTGAGTAACTGAGGATATATTGTTTACTGTTGTCATTTATGTATTTTTGTAATTTGAAAATATTTATTATTTGAATTTTGAAAATTTCATTGATATTATACTGCAGGGCTGTGATGAGATAGTGTAATACTGGCAGGGGAATGCAGCAGACTTCTCAGGTGTGCATGTGAACGTGGCTTTATCTAGCACATAGACTCTTATTCTGACCTTGTGTTAGTAGGAGCCACTAGTCACGTGCACACCTGAGCTTATAAAAAGGAAGGTCTGCTGTAGATCCTTGTCAGTGGTCGTCTCCTCCCAGCTCTGTTCACTTTTCACAGGCTTTGCTCTATTCTGCTCTGTTCGGTAAGCATTTGGAATATTTTATAATAAATTGTCATTTTGATTTTATTATTCATTTTGGTTTTGGTTTGGCATTGACTTAGTTGAGACTTGCCGCACGGTGTAGGCCGTGGTGCCATCCATTCTGCCTCCATTAAAAGCGGAGAGCAGTCCAATATATTGACATTTTTTATCTTTTGTTTTTAGTTTCATTTTGCTTTAATGAGAAGTTTTGCACAGTTTGTTTCCAACACAAAAAATTCTGTTTAAAAACCGACACTTGCTATTTGTTTTGGATAAAATAGTGCATATTTCTGAGGTAAAGTCAGCTTAAATTTTTTATTTCTTTAGTTCCAAAATAGAATTTAGAAACATGTTTGAGACTTTTACTTAAAGCTTGCTATCTTTGCTTGTTATAATAGACCTATAATGTTGTATTTAGGAAGCTTATATAGCTGATTTGGATGCTAAGAGTGGGGCTTCTCTCAAGCTGACTGTACTGAACAAGAAGGGGAGGATCTGGACTATGGTAGCCGGGGGTGGTGCGTCAGTGATTTACAGGTATGCATGATTATGCATGAGTTGTATGCTGGATTGCATTCATTTTAATCAACCTCATCCGGAGTTTTTGATAATATGTGGACTTTTAGTCTTTTACCATAATCTTGTCTGGTGAATACTATTGGCAGTTTTTTTTGTAATTTTACTGTAGCGAACTTATTGTTCTGGGTTGAATGGAAAATGTAGTACAGGCACCAGAAATGTAATTATTTAAGCAATTTACAATTTGTGAATGTGATTTTTGTCAAATCGGTACTTTGATACGTTTAAAGCTGGTAAGCTTAGGTGGAGAAGAGAGAGTTGTTGGTGTTTGTGCAACACGATGAATGACCAAACCTTAAAGTACTCAGTATAGTTTTAAAGAGTAACAATTTATATATATATATAACAACATTACAATAAACAATATGTATATGTAACAACATGGATAAAATACAGGAAATGTATATCTGTTAATCCAGTTCTTTGCTCACTGGCTGTGTTAAATGACCATACTAGTATAAATATACTCGACAGAAACCGTATTAGAGCACACCTGAACCAACATACTTATGATTATAGACCTGTAGATATAATAGCGTACATTCTGTTCTGGACTTTGCGTATTGAATATGTAATTGAAGGTTTTACAGTCATTGATATTAACGAAATGTTGTACTCGCTACTAAGAATATAATATATACCAATGTAAATAGCACTACTTACCCTATTATATTACATGTAATGCAATCATTATGTGTGAATAAGGATGATATGTAGAAGGGACAGAGACAGGATAGAGAGAGAGAGAGAGAGAGAGAGAGAGAGAGAGAGAGAGAGAGAGAGAGAGAGAGAGAGAGAGAGAGAGAGAGAGAGAGAGAGAGAGAGAGAGAGAGAGAGAGAGAGAGAGAGAGAGAGAGACAAAGAGAGAGAGAGAGAGAGAGAGAGAGAGAGAGAGAGAGAGAGAGAGAGAGAGAGAGAGAGAGAGAGAGAGAGAGAGAGAGAGAGAGAGAGAGAGAGAGAGAGAGAGAGAGAGAGAGAGAGAGAGAGAGAGAGAGAGAGAGAGAGAGAGAGAGAGAGAGAGAGAGAGAGAGAGAGAGAGAGAGAGAGAGAGAGAGAGAGAGAGAGAGAGAGAGAGAGAGAGAGAGAGAGAGAGAGAGAGAGAGAGAGAGAGAGAGAGAGAGAGAGAGAGAGAGAGAGAGAGAGAGAGAGAGAGAGAGAGAGAGAGAGAGAGAGAGAGAGAGAGAGAGAGAGAGAGAGAGAGAGAGAGAGAGAGAGAGAGAGAGAGAGAGAGAGAGAGAGAGAGAGAGAGAGAGAGAGAGAGAGAGAGAGAGAGAGAGAGAGAGGTAGAGAGAGAGAGAGAGAGAGAGAGAGAGAGAGAGAGAGAGAGAGAGAGAGAGAGAGAGAGAGAGATAGAGAGAGAGAGAGAGAGAGAGAGAGAGAGAGAGAGAGAGAGAGAGAGAGAGAGAGAGAGAGAGAGAGAGAGAGAGAGAGAGAGAGAGAGAGAGAGAGAGAGAGAGAGAGAGAGAGAGAGAGAGAGAGAGAGAGAGAGAGAGAGAGAGGAGAGAGAGAGAAGCAGACTAGCTCACTAATGAAGCGCTCTTATCGGCGCCAGAAGCCATACGGAGGTTTCGTCTGACTGGTCCAGTTGGAGGCTGATTACCAGAATTTGATTAAACGCCGTTGTTATAAGAATCTGAGAATAGTTGTGAGAAACTGCAATGGCTTCTGGTTACATTTGCTATTGTTTAATGTGCTTTCTTTAATGAACAATTGGCAAATTTTATACAAGGAAATGTTTTTTTTTCCCCGTAGTGACACGATCTGCGATCTCGGCGGCGCTAGTGAACTGGCTAACTACGGTGAGTACAGTGGCGCACCCAGTGAGCAGCAGACGTTCGAGTACGCAAAGACGATCTTGTCGCTAATGATTCAAGAACAACATCCGGATGGAAAAGTTTTATTGATCGGTGGAGGAATTGCCAACTTCACTAATGTCGCAGCAACTTTTAAGGTAATCACTACAGCATAAAAAACATCCGAATTTTTCCGGCAAAAATTATGCGGAAGCACCAGAAAACCCTCCAGTTACATAAAGCTTAAAATATTCGTCTTGAAATTTTATACCACTTACGTACTGCCTCTTTGCATGCAGGGCTTGTGTATACAGTAACGCTGTATAAAACATGTAAATTTAAACTCCTGCAATGATCCTTAGGCGCAGGCATTTTGTTAGTAGGTCGTTTGAAATGAGTTTTGATAACACTGAGTAAAGCTTGAAAAAAGTAATCAGAGCATTCATAGCTACATGTTACTAAATAAGTAAAATTTTAAATTACTGTATCTTGTCAATAAGATTAAAAATATATTTTTGGTTACTGAGTGGCGCACCTTTGTGGGTGAGTCAGCGACATTTTAATAATTGACACGTACATCTTAAATCAGTGGTTCCCAAAGTAGGGGTAAATTA